>JAODUJ010277491.1:0-10152 GCA_027564615.1 Psolus chitonoides
GGTAGCTCAGGAACTTAATGTATTTCTCCGTTTGCTTCATCTCCAATTTCCATGAATGCACATACCAATGTACACGTCTTGTGTTAAATTACTGAAGTGTATCATGCAAATATCAAATTAATTTGATTTGAATTTATATATATACCTTTTTAAGATATTTGACAGCAAATTATAAAGAAACACAAAAGCTTTTCAATTACAAGTGGACAGGTTGCATCACAAACTTTATCAAAATGGCTGCACCCTGCTTGATTTTTATTAACATTCAAATTGGAATATCTCGGAAAGCAAACAATATTGTGTGAAGACATTTAGGAAGATGTCCACCACATGCTATCTCTCATTTAACATTATTATTTCATTTTCAATTTTTCGGCTAATTTGTGGTAATAAAAGAGGAGTAGCCTACTCGTATGGTACTAAAAGCAAGCAATGTCCATCTATAGTACTATTATATTAACATAATACTGCGATGTTTCACTACAATTGAAAACGGTTTTGACTGAGAAATACTGTTCTTAATATTGAAAGAAAAAACACATTCTGCCAATATTTGCCTTCGAATGTGTGTTAAATTGTACAACACAAATTCCTGAAGCCCAGTTAAAACTAATCGGAACGTGTGTAGCAAAGGACAAGAAAAATCAGGCATATAGGAAAGTGGTAATGTCAGATTATATTCCGAATCTTCGCTGCGGCTGGGTATAATCTTAGTTTTTTAGGGGGGGGGGTGTACAGCACATCGATGAACGGCGCACCGGGGAAGTTCAGCAGAACTGCAAATCTACGAGTCTGCTACTCAGGCCTATGAATATTTCAACATCCTCATCATTCGGCATAGTCATTAGACCGTGGCCGCCTTTCTCTCAAAATATAGCGGTTCAGTGGGACTGCGGGAACCGCTCTTGTCAATTGTTCCCGTGCAACTGCAGCTTGACGGAGCTCGGGGACACGCTTTCCATACCCGAACTTTTAAAAAATGAATCGAGATAATATTTCCCAGCAATAACATACACAATAATGGACACTTTGAAGTTGGAACACGTAAGAAATTCAAATGCAATATTCAACCAAACCAATAATCGGAATCCACCCGAAATGTCCACAGTTTTGAATTACCCTACATCATTTTTAGAATCTTGATTGATTTTGCCCTGAAAATGGGGAAATACGGCAAGTTTCGACATTTTCACTGTGTAACAAATCGAATAGTTTCCGAAGTTGGAACACCCGTAGGAAAATGGCTTCCAAATATTGACAAACGAAAGATAAATGTAATTAATCACTTTTCAATTTCCAACCTTGATTCGTAACACATCACATTATGATCAATGAATAGTCTTCTAAGTAGGACAATCTTACTAGGAAATTATGTTATATTTCCACAATTTTCGGTGTGTAGGATTATTTTGTATCCACTAAATTGAATAACAACATTCATTGGGTCTTTTGCTTCGCTGAAATGTACGGTAACGAAACCTGGCATGTCTGGGGTGTTGCATGCCTGGGGTGTTCCAAATACGCGAACTATACTATACACTACAGTGTGTTTCACAACATTCATTTTAGGTCCCATACAAGGTGTGTACATATGGTCAGTTGTGTTATGTCATATAATCATGACTTGTTGGGTTTCAATGGAAGAAGTGAGCACTATATATTTTTGAAAAGCTTGGACTGTGCATAATTCGAAAATCAATGTGTCCTAAATTTTAAATTCCCGGTAAGGCGGCCATCTTGGATTTCAAAATGGCTGTCATATTATTTTTAGTACTCTATATATCTGGACATAGATCACTAAAATGATCGATTTTGGTGTCTAAATATACGTTTGATTGGTCCAGGAATCCATTTTTGACATCTACAAGTTGTTTTAAGGTAGCGGCCATGTTGAATTTCAAAATGGCCGCCATTTTTCACAAATCAGTGAATGTATTTTCATCTTGTTGGGGTTTTAACAGAATAAGTGAACACTATATATAGTTGAAAAGCTTGGACTGTGCAGAATTCGAAAATCGATGTCCTAAATTTTGAATTCCCGAAATGGCCGCCAATTCAATTTTTGTACTCTTTATATCTGGACATAGTTCACTAAAATAATCGGTTTTGGTGTCTAAATATATGTTTGATTGGTCCAGGAATCCATTTTTGACCCTTACAAGTCACTTCAAGGTGGCGAACATGTTGCATTTCGAATGGCCGCCATTTCTTACAAATCAGGGCATGTATTTTTATACTAAATAGAGGTTTTAACTTAAGTCTAAAAGTTGGAGTCGAAAATTTTGTTTCCATATACGAATGGGATTGACTTCTGAAATTTACCGGATATATAGCCTTTATTTTAACTTACATTTGACCTTTCGATCCAAATATTTCGGTCCCACAGATTTGATGGTCTCCTAGACCCTCTATTTCTTGACGACGAACAATAACATATCACATCGTCAGTTTGTTTTTATTGGGTTGTCGATTGACGTACATATACACAAATGTGAGATCTTAGTTTGGCGCTCCACAGACGGTTGGTTGTTTATGTGTCATACAAGCATAAAGTACTGTCCGAAGCCGAAGAAAGGTTCAACTATACGGGAGACCAAGTTCGAAGTGGATTACAATGTGAAGAACAACAAGTACATTGACTGGCTTCTAATTACGACACTATCACGCGAGCTTGGTAGTGGAATGGTTCCTAGTTGGTCTGGATTCAAATCCTTGACGTCACCATCACTTCCTGTTACCAACGTCGGGAGTCGCCGCTGATGCCAGACGTGACCCATGAGTATTCTATTCTGAATACAGTGTTAGATATGCCTTGCAGATTGAATAGTATTGGGACGGGAAATGAGCATCCGACACAGATAACATTTGACATGGTCTTATACGAAAGGCTTTACAGATTGTAGACTGCAATCCAGTGCTCAAAGAGAGGGTTATTCCAAGGTTAGGGGAGCTGCATACCACCATGGCGGCGCTCAAGGCGCTAGGCTCATTCATCAAAAAATATAGACGCATGGATCGGAGCAGACCTGTTCGGTCCATCAACAACCAGACAGATCTTAGGATGCGGTCATTACAAGAGATGTGTGAGTGCACATGCATGCACCTACTGTGCACTGCATGAGCTCCTTCTCGATGTGCTCTTTTCAGAGAACGAAGAATTGAAAGATGCACTTACACATGACGCAAAAGTTGTGAATGATCCATGCTTAGAGCCAAGTTTTTTTTATTGGGGCTATGTCAGACTTTCCTTCATCGCACCTTATGACAATTTACAACCAGTGGATTTCTGATAAGTCACAGCACGTGTTGCCAAAGTCAATAAATAATCACCTACAACGCGTCGAGATAGTCCTTTCATTCATCGAAGCATCCCGAACATCAGACTTGGCCCTTCACATCAAGCCCCTTCACAACAGCTATCGGGTATGCTCTTTGCAATGGATCGACTCAAGTATATGCAACTTTGGCCCCGTTACTTGGCTGACATGAAGGAAATGCAAGTAAAACATCCATCAACCTATGCATGGCTCTCCAAGAACATTTCTGTGACAAAGAGCTCCATCCCGTTGTGTCTATTGGTGTTGACCATGCAGTCGAACAAGTGAATAAGATAATGAAGAGCAGAGGGGGCATTGTTGGTATTCCTATAATCCCAATGCAAGACTGCGGTACTTCCTTACTGCACCAGAGCTGGCATCCTTATCTCAGACATTCACACAACAACATACCAGAAATTCAACCCCGGCAAACGTGCACCATGTAGCCAAAAGAAGTGCGATTAGGAGTTTTCATCAGAACGTGACCAAGCTTAAGAACCCTATTCTAAAGCACAGTAATCTATTTTTTGTTGGAGGGAAAACCACGAATATAATTAGCCAGGTTTTCATGCTCGATGACTACGTATTCCAGATTTTGGAAATAAATCACATTGGCAAAGGACTGTATGAAAAGTATGTAGAGAAAAGAATAAATGGAAACGAGATCTAACAACAAGATGTATAAGTCAGGCAACAAACAACTCACAGGAAAAGTGAGGAATGGGAAAATGGACTTGGAAGAGACAAACCAACTTTATAACAGGCTCCTAGTTCTTTCCAGGTCGCACAGAAATATCGACTTAAAACATACGATCGGCCACTATGAGCTGACACTAACTCCAAGATCCTTATTTGCTCCATCGTGTGAACGCCTACCTTGTTTGGGCAAGAGCCAGTTCATAAAGCTATTAACTGATCTAAGTAAACGTGAAGACATATCTGACAACATTGTATCAGACAACCAAGTAAAGCTTGCACAGCGTGAAGGTGCAACCGACAACACTATGACAGGCGAGCTTGCACTGAGTGGAGACGCAACCGACAGCACTATCACAGTTGAGCCTGCACCGAGTGGGGACGCAACCGTCAACACTATGGGCTTGCACCGAGTGGAGATGTAGCCGACAATACTTATTACTACTCAACAGCTAATGACGAATGATAATAACAACAGTATCCATGGCGAATGAATATGTTAGAAAAATTAGGTTAGTGGACGATATGGTCATCTTGCAGAGAATGATCAGTAAACCCTCCTATGTAGAAACAGTATCAGACTTAGCCATATGAGTATAATAGCAATTTGATGGCTCTTTCAGAGAACGATGACACAGTAGGTGAAATTTTCGACACATTTAGATCTGAAACTAAAAATCCCTCTTTAAAATTTGACACACGGAAAAGGACGGTATTCTGTGGGATATAAAATCGTCGATAACACAAAGATCAAGCACCTACCGATGCATAGGCTACTTTCTCACTCTGGAACAAAACAGGACTTGACAGAGTAGGCCTACCTAGCAGCAAATATCATAGATTTAAACATTATGCACTTCAAAGCAATTGTTCACTTCAGCAGCTGGGAAAACCTAAAAGTAATATAGGGCTTGATGTTGAAGATAACAACCACGGAAAAGCAGATACCCTACTCATTTGGCATGCCAAGCTTGCATCTGAACCATACCCGGAAGACATCCACCTTACCATCTACTCACCGGACAATGTCTTAGTTATGGCAGTTGGGTTTTATAAACAGCTTTCGCAAGATACAACCATTGCAATGGTTTTCGGTAACATCCAGGTGAAGGATGTGTATGAAGTACTTGGGACCCAACGAGCAGATGATCTTCCAGTATTTCATTCATTCACGGGATGCGACACAACTGGTTGTTTTGCTGGATACGGAAAGAAATCATGGTTCGAGCAGTTTATGAAGAGAGACGAGTCAATCCTCAATGCGTTACATGCCCTATCATATTCCATAGAGTTGCCGGATAACTACTTGATTCTGTTGGAAGAGTTTATTTGCATGGTTTACCGGCCAAAAGGAGTTAGTATCATCAACACAGCAGATCTGAGATGGTATATGTTCGAAAAGCACATAGCCGACAGATCCAAACTATCACCAACGAGAGAAGCGCTCATGCAACATACATTGAATATACAATTCAGGCTTTAGCATTTGGACAAGCTGTAAAGCCCCAACAGATGTTTAACGATCCAACTAAGTATGGATACAGGAAAGAAAATGATGATGGGTACACGCCAACAACCACAGAAACAAATACCGGCCCCAGCTGCAATAATTGAAATTGTGCGATGCAAGTGCAATAACGCAGCTTGCTCCGCTAGGGTATGTGGTTGTAGGGCTTTCTTGCACAAAGCTGTGCATGTGTATATCAGACAAATATGAAAACACCGAACAGCCTACATGTTATGGAATAGAGAGTGATGAAAGTGATGAAGACGACGATGCAGATGAGTGATTTCTTTCTGGTTATACGTATTTTGCCAGTTAGTTGACGCTTTGTTTTATTGCTCATAGCTTATCATGACCAGTTGTTTTCACATTCATGAGTAATGTTCTTAAACGATCTACATGGAACCCCTTCTTTGGAAACAACGAGACTTGTAGAAATCCAAATTGATAGAACCGATTTGATCAGACACTAGTCATTCATTCCCTATCATCAGGGTGCTTTTTCTGATCCTCAATTGTGGTTTATTAGATTGACTATACGTAGACTTAAATGAAACAAACTTAGGTACCTCAAAATGTATTGAATAGTATAGAGGGTTATGCAATACACTCGCATCTGAATTGAAAACATTATCGTCATTTATAGTGTGAAGCTTTTGAATAAATGACAAATTATTTGTAAATACCTAAAGTGCAAAGGCCTACATGTTTACATGTTAAACATTTAGTTTAAGAGGATATGAAGTTCCTGTGTGCCAAATAAAAAATCGTACCTTGACAAATAAAGAGAAACAAGGACGTTTTCAGTCAGAAGTTGTCCATGTATTACATCATCAATGCTTGTCATAAGAAGTTATTGCCCATGGCTTTAACATTCAAACGACCATATCTCAAAAACGGAAAGGGAGCAATTTTCACCAGTTTGCTTAGAATTCAAATCTGGTTCATATATATCGAAACTAAATTTTAGACTTTGGTATTCCTCTTAAATTAAAACTCTGTTACTATGAAAATACAGGCACTGATTTTTATTAAATGGCGGCCATTGTGAAAATTCAACATGGCCGTCACCTTGAAACAACTTGTAAGTGTCAAAAATGGATTCCTGGACCAATCAAACATATATTTCGACACCAAAACCAATTATTTTAGTTGAACTATGTCCAATTATATAGAAAAAATATATAGTGTTCACTTCTCCCATTAAAACCCCAACAAAATAACATTAAAAAACTGACTAATACACCGAAACACGTACGCTATGTAGGTTAATATTTTTCAAACTCTCAAAGACAGACTTTGGCTTTAAGTTAATTTTTTCATTGAGATTGAGGATGTACAGAACATTAGAGAATTGTGATTGTGGACCAACGGAGAAGCCTCGGGGGAAATTCCCAGGCACCAATGTTTTGCCAAAGGAAGGTGTCCTTACGAGTTCATAGGTTCCTGTCATAGCCAAATACATTATCCGATTGGAGATGCGAGCCACGTTCCTTGTGTGCATGTATTTATAATAGCAGCTTGTTACTCTACATCCGGGACGTAGCTGGAACCTTTCGATTGGTGGATGGAGTCCTGTGTAGGGGGATGATTCGCTGAAATTTTAACTAGATGGGGTTTGAAGCCAGACAATTTCAATTCCCGCACTCGAATATTCAGCTACTCACACGAAAGCAGAAAAAGAAAAGGCATCGCCGTATTACCTACTGATATTCGACTAAACACTACTTGGGGCCAGAAAAGTCTGACTGCCTCACTCCAATGTTCCAACTATTCGTAAATTCCTGCTCATATGATAGTAAAACAAAACGAGCCCAACTCGTATAAGCTGGTCTCAGATAAAGTTGATCTAAGGGGTTGTAGAGTCTGTGGAGCACAGTTCTGAACGTACACCGAACATGGCCTGGGCCTCGGATCCTGGAGTGGAGGTACGCCATCGATGTGGATGGAGAATAATATGTGATAGTGACGTCATCGTCTATCTCGAATAGCAGTGACTGCGATTTTTTTTTCATTATTGCACTATATCATTATAATTATCATATTATTACAATGATTTTCGAAGTATAATAACATAACACTGAATTTCGGACTCAATATCACAATTAACAGAATATCACAATTAACATTAAATTAACATTCCAATTTAGTCCTTTTGTGCCCTGCATCAGTAAGTGTATACTGTATCCACCTCGATATTCTAATAATGACCCTCCCATCCAGCGATTCATCTGCAATCAGCTGGCAATTTTTCTATTGAATATATTGCTCCCAGCAGACCAGTGTGCTCACTCTGAATTGATTATCATAGTCAGATTTACCACTACTCATTATACACAATAGGCCTATTGTATTACATTTAATACAACCAAACAAAAATGGCTACACTGACAGTCACGTGGCCCTAAACGGCCATCACGTGACCTGGAGCGGAGTGACGGAGTGACAGAGTGACAAGGAGGAATACAGGCTTGTTCCCTCCGGGACCAGCAAAAATAAACAAACAAAACAGCATCGGATTTACGGACAACAAAATAGAATAAAAATTCCCACTCTACAACCCATATTTTGTAGAGTAGGCTATCTTATTTCGGCTGAACCTGCCCGTTGAAGCGTTTCTTCTCCTTTATCTGACTAATTAATTCATATTACTCCTATGTAGCCTAAAGCCTACAATAGACGTGTTCAAACCTCTATTTCTTAGTCGTAACACCTGACAGATTAGCAAACACATCTGTCATTAAATCAAGCGTGCAGTAATGCGCAGAGTCCCGTGACTTCGTGCTTACAAAACAGAAATTAACATCGATCATGCGTTCGAAATGTGGTCTGACATTGACGAAACGATGGTAATGGTATTACCGGTAATTTGTTTTAAAGGGTCGATCTTTGTACTTAAGTCCTGTACACACTACTGCGATACGATACGATAGGATACGACATTAAATTTGCAGTAGGCCTATACTATTTTCTGTAAATTCCAACATCAAAATGCGTTTTACTACACATTGATTGCCAGTATTAGTATCTTTTCCTGGTATTTGACGCTATCACGTGAAGTAAATTCCAGACTTTTTTTTACAGTTCATACCACATGAACATGAAATGATCTCGCGACCCAGCGGTGTGTTATATTTTGGTACCTTCAGTGATGATGTTTAACACCAGTTTTGTAAAAGTGTTACCCACAGACCTGGAATGTCAAGAAAATGTCATGTTGTTACTCCGCATGACCAGAGTGTTATATCCATGTACAGATGTAGGAACTTTAGAAACTTGTGGTTGAATGCTATGTTAAGAAAATTGTGAAAGATTTCCAGGTGGGAAACCTTAACCACCAATTTCTGAGCACCTAAAAACCTGATTTTTCAACTGATTATAAATCTACAACCAGAACCCACATTCTGTGGTGGGCCGATTCGCACCGTTTAACAAGATTTTGTATTGGCTATCCGATCATAATATTATACTTCTCATTCTAATTCTAATGGCCAATCAAAACATTCCTTATTAACAAGTGCGCTTCATCTGTTTGTGGTTACCTGAATATGTTCACTTCCCATAACTGTTGTAACCTATACACACTGAAGTTTCAGCACTCCGTACATCAATTGGAGGATTTTTAGGTTTTGTAGGACGGGCAAAACTCATGTGACTTTCCATCATGATACACATCTTTAACTCGGTATCTATTTCCAGCACAGTGCACACAAGTCTATGCTCTTCCTGTACTGTACCAACCTGCCTGAAGACAAGTATAAATAAATATAGACCTAGCTCAATCACTGTACGGTTACATTTTTGATACTATACTAGGACTAAATACTAAGTATTCCCCTTTAAACGCATTCAGGATTCTACCCTTTGTAGAACTCACAACAGTACACTCCACATAACCCTGATAATACATGCAATTTAAACCCACGACCGACTCCACTGATCTGACTGCATTTAGTCCAGTCAAATCGTGAACTATACTAATACTGCTATGGATAAACAATGACTTTCAATAACACCATTTTCTTCATTAAACTCTTATGCATATTATAATCACATAACTCATCGATACCTTAAATGCAGATCGTACGTTATTCCGAATGGATTGAACAAAATGGTTAGCCCTTCTACAATACATGCACTGCCTGTACTGTAAAGTAATAAACCGATTAGAAACCAGACAGTATAATGCCAAGCTAGACACTCAGATATCAATAATAACAGCGATGGGACTGCGTGAGTACTCTGCATTGTGTTGCAGCGTGTCTGTGTGATATACTGTTCTTAGAGTATATCGATAGGTAACACGGCCTTTCAATTAAAATTATATTACCAAAATCCACTTCACTAGCGTGATCAATAGGGAATATGAATATACTATCTAAGTCTAGATGGTATATACTAACATTTTATAGTAAATGAAAACATACCTGAGAGAAAGAAATCAAACGAAAACAACTCTGATTAGTGACACATCCTCATGCAGAATACTAAATAAAGTGTGCCCGTCTCAGGCGTCTCTCTCGTTGTACGCGGACCTTTGTCCTGCTAATCTGGGAGGTGGCATCACTACTAATAGGGGGCGCTGTAAACTGTGATGTATATTTAGGGGGAAGTGGGGGGGGGGGGGGGGGGCCG
>JAODUJ010277602.1:0-10151 GCA_027564615.1 Psolus chitonoides
TATTTTGTTGAAAAGGGTTTGAGCAACTAAACAATTCTCATTATTTTACCCTCTCCATGATCTATCTACGCACGTGAGGGGAACTTTCCATGGTCCGAACTAAACACAAAGATGGGTATTTTGTTGAAAAGGGTTTGAGCAACTAAACAATTCTCATTATTTTACCCTCTCCATGATCTATCTACGCACGTGAATGTGGGCGGTCTAACTCTCCCTTCTTTTCTCTTTCTCTCTCTTTGTACAGGTGTCGTCTTTACCGAGTTAGACTGGTCTCGAGAAGTCCCGGAAGATCACGTACCGGGCACAGATTCCCCTATCATTATCGAAGCTAACGTCGATGTTGAACCCTACAGCCGTCAGGTGACGGGAGTAGATCTGTGGAAAGTCTCAGTCTTTGCAAGCCGCGATGAATCCGGAAATGCCCGCCTTGACCCCATATTTGCCGACGTATTAAACCCCGTAGACGCCGCGATCACCCTACCGCAGGGTGGACCACTATCCTTCCCCAGGCTGGAGACCCCTCCCTTCGCCGTAGATAAAATGGGTTGTGGAGACTTCCGATATCTTTGCGTAGAGTTCCAAAAGGGTGCGAGCCCAACCCCTGATTACACCTATGAAACTAGATCAGGTGCTGACACCATCATAAATTGTCAGGCTGAAGACTGCGCAGGTATGTATTCAAGTTCGTGATCTACGGGATTGCGGGTCCTAAACAGGGAGGGGACACCAAAAGTACTATTCAAATTGGGGGTGACTTAAAAACAGGGTGATTCAAAGTTTGGGTGAATAAAAATTGCGGTTCATCGAAACTGGGATGACCGAACATGGTTGTGTGTATACTGGTGTACAGATCATTTTATTTCACGTAAAAAGTGGAGAAACCGTGTCCCCTCCCCTCCTCAACATGGTCAGTCTATAATTCTGGTAAATTTACGAGTTGTTTACTGTTCTACGTGACCCAACAATATGATTATAATGTCCAAAACATGTGGAGAAACTATGGTTTACAGATGTTTTATATCAATCCAATTGTCATGTCTATCGAGTGCTGCTATCATGCACTAGCAGGCTGAAACCATAACAAAGTAACAGGCTATAAACCTGGGGGAATGGAAATTCTGTAATTCTGAAGAGAAAAAAAAAACATTGTCGTGAAAAAATAATGGACAATTTGGATGTTTTGATTGGTCGAGCTCTTTGAATGAATAAAAAAAAAATGATAACAAGACTGAAATTTTGTTCGATATAAAAACTACTCAGGCAATATCTACCTCTATTGTCACGGGTTTCATCAGAAGGCTTGGATTGTGGAAGATTCCATTTTCGGTAAAGTATTTAGATATAATGCCTATTCTAAGTATGATAGCCTAGCCTATATAAGTTAAAACTATATTAAGTTTAATACAACATACATACAAACATACACAAATCGAAAAAAGCGACAAACGCGCGAAATTATTCACGGTCGACTATGAAACTACGAAGAGGAAAAAACGAGTCGGATGATAAACAGTTGGAATGGACCCGCCAAGTCTCAACTCACGTGATATGAAGCGACACTCGCGACGATATACCATTGTTTGTATCGTCCATGTATTGCCTCGTTACCATTCGTTCATCATTATACTTTCTCGAGGCTACCGGCAGTTGTAACGCATTGTCTTCTTCAAACTTAGATTTCCTTTAATAATCATTAACCCTGTACCGTCCTTGTCCTGTCCTCGTACTCGTCCATAACACTGAGTGATGTGTTTATTCATTTACACATGGGACTGGTGACGTATCGTGACGTATGTGATGACGTATATTGCGTGTGAGAGTGAAAGGTCACTGGAGCTTTTACACTTGAGTAATTGAGTGCAATCATTAACCATTTTATTTTGAAATGTATGCTTGAAACCTTTTTATACTATATATATATATATATATTTATATATATAAATATGCCAATTATTAAAGGTTTCGGAGAAACTGCTCACAAGGTAACGAATTAACCTAACTCTGACGAACAGTTACCCACAATGCTGCTGTAACATGTGAGTAACTCGTCCTTCTTCTTTTTTAAATAATGTATGCTTTAATCACATTGCCCATTCATTGCATTGTAGGCTATCATGGAATTACCTTGCTATTACTTGCATTATATCATATATTCATTAAATAAAAATAAAAATAAAAATAATGATAATAATAATAATAATTAAAACAATTATCGCATCGTTAATTGAAATAGCTTGTATAATTTAATATGTATATATCAGAAAAAATCAGTAACTATTATGGATGAAATAACATGCATGAATATTCACAACTTTCGGGACTGATACTAATCTTACTAATTCAACATTTCTTTCTTCACACATACAAATTAAAACAACTGCACAATCGTTCGCTTGAACCCTGGCGCCGAGGCGACACGGACCAAGAACAGTCGGCCATTTTGCTCTGCAAGGAATGAACTTTAGGTTGGTTCATATACGCGTTTTACCATTTTTTATCCGTTTTTAACGTTTAATTACACTTTATATGCACATGTATGCAAGCTTTGTATATGTATTATAAAGGTATATGTGCGTGAAATGTGAATGATGTAGGTACGTAATGAATGTGTGCCACGCGTATATAAAGAATGCGTTATAATGTGTGTAAAACGTGTGTAATTTCGTTAACTCCTAAACAAACCACTTCTTCACGTTTTTCATCACATGATCGAAAACTGTTTATAGTACGAATTATACGCGACCATACCAAACAAAACCATTCTAAGAAACATTCTTATTTTTACTTTTCTTATTTTGGTCGAACTCCATATATCTAACACGATATATATCAACAGAATATTCATGAAAAAAACATATAAAATATATTTAAAATATGTTCTGATAATATATAGCAATTTTTCCATTTATTCCTACAAGTTGTCTCGTATTTTATTTCACACAATATTGATATGACAATACTTTACATCATATCATAATATTTAAGTTATACACACATATGTTGTTATTCGCGCGTCATAAAGCATCGCTACCACATCCCCAGTACCCCTCTTTACAAAAAGCAAAGGATTTCTTTTCACAGCGAGGATCAGATTATTTTAGGATCTAAAGTAGGCCTACAGATGAAGAAGAATGACAAACAGGACTCCCACCTCAGCCACGGAAGCTTTGAATGGACTGTGAGAGTTGACTGCAATATACAGTACGGTAAGTAATATAACCGTGTATAAAAAGGACATACTTTTATTGCAGGTTTTTAACGAGCGAGTAAGTCGTGTGTTACGTTTCGTTCCTCTACAGCTGTTGTTTCCTTACAGGTTTGCTCAACATGTCCTTGGATACAGGTTTGTCTCCCTTCTGAAGGGTTGTCACTTTTAATGAAGGTCATGATATCATCCATAGTATCACATTATGAAGGTCATAAAGGTCAAGCTTAGATGAGAGTCGCTCAATCACTAATAATTTTGTGACTCGATTCAATGACTCGAGATACTGCGTTATATATCTCAATTGGAGACCAATGTCAATTGAGTCATTTGGGAATATAGCGACTGAAGTCATGACTTGAATGACCCCTGGTAACTAATGTGTTGTGAAATCGCAATAGCGTGTTATGGAGAGGTAAAGAGCAACGTTGGAGCATCATCGCTGCAACGTTGAAACTGATTGTCATTGACTGCTGGTTAATGAATAAATTAAACGAGCTTATGAAGTGAAGTTAGATTATGATTCTATCGAATCACAATGCATGCTTGAAGGAGTTACAAGCAATTTTCGCAGCGAAGCTCTCGTAGGTGTTACACTTACCAGGTCTAGTGACACAATGGAGCGGCTCTCGGGTCAGTTGGCTCGCTCTCATGTAACTCTTGAATGCATAACATTGTTTTGATTCGATAGAATGTAATGTTCCTCTCGCGAGATATTGCTTGTGATTGGTGACCTACGTGAGCGTGACCTGACCACATACAACTCAATATTTAACAGGGAAAGTTAGTACATTTCCCTGATTTAACCAAGGCTGTAGGCAAACTAGTCCACACAGGGATACTCTAGCATTGTATGGGCCACAGTAGCGGACAAAACACAACGGTATACGGTACGTTCACAATATACGGTATGTGTGAGGTTTGTGTAACGTACTGTAACATTAGAGAATGTTTTTGTGGACTCGGTTGTACGGACTATCGACTAATTAACCAGCATTCACCATGCAAAAACACAGTTGGTTGCACAATATCCGAATACAACGTTGGAACATCATTGCTGCAACGTTGAAAATTGTTGCAAGTTAACGTTGGTTTTTGTAAATGTTTCTTCAATGTTGTGTATAGTGAACCGATTGGTGGACACATTGCATAGTAATTTTAGCATATCGCTCTCAACTACTTTTAGCCAAAATTGTTATTGTGTTCTGGTCACCTCATGTTATGTACAGTACCGCATGTTTTCATTACACAGCTTACCGTCAGTGTCGACAACCAGAGGGTGACTACAGTCTGATGCATCGGCCCAGAGACACGCCCGCTCCGTGTGGACAACCAGAGCGTGACTACATTCTGATCCAGCGGCCTAGAGATTCACCCGCTCGGTGTAGACAACCAGAGCGTGACTACAGCTGATGCAGCGGCCCAGAGATGCACCCGCTCCGTGTAGACAACCAGAGCGTGACTATAGGCTACAGTCTGATGCAGCGGCCCAGAGATGCACCCGCTTTGTTTCCAGTGATACCGTCATCAGGATTCAGTGATTGTAAGTAGTATTACGACAAGGGAATATACATTACCATTTACACCAAATCATATACATTTATCGATCACTGGTTGTCAGTTTCCTCATGTTATTTCCTTGTTTATCCTCATATTTACATAGGCCTAAGTCCAGTTTTGACATTTGTTATCCTAACGTTAATTCGCATAGCTTAGGCAATGAGCAGCTATGGGCCTGTGCCTATAGCCTATCATCACTGCATTTGTGTGAGTTTTATCCTATATCGTTTAGTAAGTTCGATGCATAGTTATCTCTGTTATTTTCTTGTATATTCTGTTTAGCCTGTTAATGCATGCAACTCACCCAACTTCCCCCAGTTATTTCGTACGATTAGCTGTCACTTATGATACAATAGTTTACGGAATTACGGAAACAAATGTAGTACTTTCCAGTCGCTTGAACCGATTCGTACAATTTGCGTTTTACTCACATAGCGAATTTAGCCTTTCTGTATGATGTTCTGATAATACCCCTCCGATGCATCTTAAATCGCGTAGGTTTCATTTTTATACATGTCACTATCGTGTAGACCAGTGGCTTTTAACGTTTTTCGTCCCTGTCCCCCCTTCTAATCGGCCACCCTAAGCATTTCCCAACGACTCAAATAACCAAGGTAATATTCCGCCAACATACGCTTTGCGCGACGGGAGAAGGAAGTGACACTATCTACTACCTATCCGACTCATCATATCATATAGCTGTTCTACAGGGTTATGGAACTTTACCATTATTTCGCTGCAGGTATACGGACTTACATCGAAGACCCCCCCCCCCCCGAATACGAATAACCAGGAATTCCCTCCAGTCGAACCCCCCTCCCTCTTGGTTAAGAACCACTGGTGCAGACTCTGTCACTGCACGTTCATTGTAGTGGGGCGACACTCACCATCGCGCAACTTGAAGGCTATACTACAGCTTCGCAACTATGTTAACTGATTCACTTCATGTGGCTAGGCTCATGATGATGTTAACTGGTTGGTTTACTATGACCACTACAGGTAATTTCATACACCTAAGTTTCCATTGTGTCCACTTTGCGAATCGGTTTTTCTGGCCCCGTGCAGTTCACAACCACACTGCCTCTGTCCCTTAGACGGCATCATATTATTAGCACTACTGTCCCTAGACTCATTATGTTTTGTTTATATATCTCCGCAGGTACGTATTCCACTGCCGAGGACTTGCCAATGTTTACACCACCAAGACAAGGCAACCCTGACGACGTAGGTAGCGTTCAGAAAGCACATCAGAAAGTGCGGGACGACTCATTGCATTATACACGGCTCATATTATACACAATGTTTCCTTGAATGAACAGAAAAATCAATGGTGTGACTCAATTTGAACACGTTGAAAACATCATTCTAATACACAAGCGTTACTAACGTTACCATTGAATATAACATTAATAGTGCTATTGTGTAACTTGTACAACATATTCATCTGTTCTTGCACAATGTCGTTACACCACGTCCTGATGATATAGTCATAAACCTTTTAGAAAACGTGTAGCAGCGTAGTTATGAGCCCACACATGTTATTGCATTGAACAAAAAAATGATTAAAAATATGCCGCTGACAGGTTAATGTAGCCTACAGTTTGTTAGTTTCGGAGAGGTTCTGGAATGCCATTGTATAAAATAAAATAAAACAATACAGCAACGTTCCAATTTAACCGACAATAACCTCCATTTAGGCATAATGATTATACTATGGATATGGTATTCTAAAGCCGTGTTGTTGGTGGCAAGAAAACTATATATAAGCAGATGGGTCACCATCCCACCCCCACATTCCTCGTTTATATCCATTACTTTTGCTATCAAACAACTTGCAGCTTCATATTAATGAAGTATATTTTACGGCTGGTCGTAATTTATAAGGAACTGTAAATTTACGGTTATGTGCTCTCATTTTTGTGACATGATTTTTTGTCCATAATGATCGTAAATCTACAAGTTACACGAGATACGTTAATTGAAGGTCAATTGCTCTCGCCTCTTGTAAAACGAATGAACTACTCCAGTTATTAATTCATTCATTAGCGAAAACACTAAACAAAGCAATAATTGCGCTGACCAGTGGGCCTACTGTATAGATTTCTGATAGATTTAGGGTGCTGGAAATGTTTCGGCCAACTAAAAACATTTTTCAACCAGTTACCAGTGTATTGATTCGTGTCACCTGCATGCATTTCTTCAACAGACATATCTTGCCCACGAGGGAGTGACTTATGTGGTCTATCTGTGCTTTATATCATCACAGTACAGGGAGCTACCGGAGCATGACCGGTCAGATTTCCGGACCCGTGACAGTGAAAACGAAAGGAGTTAACATCGGATTATGATCAATTACTCTTCCCCGCTAAGAGAATCAATACATATTGACACTGATGAATGATGGTAACTCGTGTGAAAACTACCGGAAATTTCATGCAGATGTAAATAGAACCACAGAAGAAATCGTTCGAGAGATATATACCCCGGTTAAAGTCACATTTGTCGTTTCGACGAAGAACAGTCCAGAATAAAATATACAAAAAACAGATTAAAAAACGTGCTGCAAGACCGCTCACACATCCCAGCTGTTTCACAGAGGAATCATTTTCCAAATAACGGAGGTTCCGCATTACGAGGCGACACAACTATTTCCAGTCGGTGCGATTCAATCTGAACATATCATGAATGTGTTTGTCAACTGCGACAGATCTATCTTCCTGAAAAACAAATTGTCTTCATGCTTTAGAAAAAGGAATAAGAATGTCACGTTCACTATCGGGCTTTCGAAAGTTCATTCACGCAACAAAACGACAAGCTTTTTTGAACGGTCCTCCATTTTGTTAATAACGAAAACTCTCTTCTTGACATTACGGGACTCCATGAAGTTTGTTGCTGTTTGTAGTTCCGAAAGGCCCACGATTGGAATTAGGGATTGTCACAGGTCTCGCAGCCCCTTCGGTCAACGACACATGGGGAACATGAACAGTACCCTAGAGAGCCACCAAAGGCAGGCAACTGGAACACCAGTGTACCCATTGAGAACTCGGGTGGAGGAAGAGAGGCGCTAGAGATAAAGTGTATCGCCTAAGGACACAACGATCACTGGAAGGACCAGAACAATCCTTGGAACCGGAGTCCGGAATTCTAACCGCTCGACTACTGTGTCCTCTCTGTGTGGTGAACAACGAAGACTGGATAGTAGGGGGATTCCATGTGGTAAAGAACGTGGACATGTATCAGGCTCGTAGGGATACTCCATGTTATAAACAACATTAACATATATTCAAGGACGTAGCTAGGACCTTCTGATTGTGGGGGAGGGGGTCAGAAATTCCGACTGGATAGGTTTTATAGCCCCGAAATTCCGACTGCCGTACGCACGAACTGGATTGCGTGCCAAGCGAGCACAATTTACAACGGTATTTTCGTATCCGATCTTTCGGCCAAGTAACGTCACGTAGAATGAAAAAAAGAAACACCTAAGCTACGCGCGAAGCGCGCGAAATAGTTCAGTCTGATGGTTGCATGCATCGTATTCGGCACATGATTCCACATGACAAGACAGGGAGAACACAAGAACAGGCCACTGCGCACGGGCGTGTTTTTATATCCTACTGTTTCATGATTGGGTTATGAACAGGTGAATAGCCCATTTGGAACAAGTGACAATACATGAAGAGACAAGTCCAAAATATATTACACGCTTAGCGCAATACAAAAATAGGGTTGTGATATCCGATCTGGGCTTACTGTATGATCGACACATTTGCCACAAATGGAACCAGATGACAAGGAAGAAGAGGGGTGAGTTTGGATGGGACTGTCATGTGGATCTAGTCCTCGCGTTTTGACGGCTTATTCGGCCAACGCACGACGATGAAAGTCAACCAAACCGCGCGTGAAGCGCGCCAAGGATTGTACTAACGGCAGTCGGAATTTTCCTTTTCCTGATCAGAAAACAGTAGATAGAAGCTGTTGTCAAAAGTGCGCGCCAAGCGGGCAAAATAATATCATGTTGGGAGCCGGAATTTTTATTTTCTTGACACGAACCGACTGTAGCATCTATATTTTCCTTTCGTCTGATTTGAAATTGGACTGCGGTAGCAAGTGACTCCAAATAACAAGAATAATATCGAAAATGCGCTGGAAGCGCCCGAAGACAAATTCGTTTTTTTATTGTCGACAGTCAGAATTATTATTATTTTTACCCAAAAGCTGTACTTTGTCAGAAAATACTTTTTCGTATGAGCAGCAATTTACGAGTATTTGGACAATTGGAATGCGTTTGCAAGTAGCCCCAAATAACAAGAAAAACATCGAAAATTCGCGCGAAGCCCGCGACAAAAAGTCTGTTTTTTCAATGTCGTCAGCCAAAACTGCACTTCGTCAGAAATTCCATTTCCGTATGAGCAGGATTTTACCAATATTTGGAAATGGGAATGCGGTAGCAAGTGGCAATAATTAACAAGAATAATATCGAAAATGCGTAGGGAGATGTTTTTTTTAATGTCGGCAGTCGGAATTTTATTTTTCTGACCCCAAAATTATACTTCGTCAGAAAACCAATTTTCGTATGAGCAGGAATTTGCGAGTAGTTGAAAAATTGGAATGCGGTTGCCAGTGATACCATAGACTGAGGAGAACGTCGAAAATGCGCGCGAAGCGTGCAATTTTTATTATTTTATGTCGGCCCAAAAACTGTAATTTGTTGTTCATATTCTTACCCACTTATAGCACATTTTTACTATTTTCCAGTAGTCGGAAATTCCGCTGCTGCACTCGGATTTTCCAACTATTCCATTTTGACCAGGATTGGGGAGGTGGGTCCCCCCCCCCCCCCCCCCCCCACCACACACACACTCTAGCGTCGTCCCTGCATCTATATGGTAATTGGTGTGAATAGTGTCAGTGAATCAATGTGATAAAGAAAGAGGACAAACACCTGGATATTAGTGGGACTCCATGTCATAAAAAAGAAGGCTATACATTTGGCTGGATATTAGGCAGTTAGGGGGGTTTGGCATGTAAAATAACGAGGACAAACATCTGCAAATTTAGACGACTCCATGTGGTAAATGACGAGGCCATATATTGGGTGACATAAGAAGGGCAAATGTCTGGAAATTAAGACGACTCCGCGTGGTAAATACGAGGCTATGCATCCAGATAGTAGGGGATTCGACGGGTAAATTGAGGAAAAATATCTGGAAATTAAGACGACTCCATGTGGTGAACAACGATGGCATACATCTATATATATTAATGGGACCCCCATATGAAGTAGTGTATCATACTGGATATTAGGAGAATCTTAGGAGGGCGAGAGGGGACATCGTGAAGTCGGGAAAGCAAGGAAAAAATATATGGTGTATATGTGTTGATGGGG
>JAODUJ010277712.1:0-10151 GCA_027564615.1 Psolus chitonoides
GTTGCCGAGATACGGACATTTAAAGAAATTGCTTCTAAGCCCCGCCCACTCATGAATATTAATGAGATTGGCACTAACAACAATAGGGTTCATCTACTCACTATGGGTAACCTACCTACCAAGTGTAAGACCGATCCGAGTTACTCTCTTTGAGTTATCGTGATTACAAGCCGGCGTCACACACATACAGACGCACACACACAGACGCACACACACACACACACACATGCATGACTGCATAGATTCCTTTTGCCTCTGGCAAGGAATCAAAAATGAATAAAATGCAAAGAGATGTGCTGAAAAAAATTTATAGTTTCAAGTTGCTGCCAATGACCCTGTCTGATACACATGGATTTGCAACAGTGACAACAGTTCCAAACTAAAGGTCACTGCATAACAACTACTGAATGCCATATGTTTCAACATTAACCCAGCAAGAGGCAATATCCAAATACCAAGTACAGGTAATTCTCCAATTACATTTATGTTGGTATATGTCAGTGGTATTTGTAGTGACAAACCCCACTTTTAATATGCCTGGCAGACATGGTGGTACACAGTGGATCTTTGACCATCAGCAAATTGCAAATTAGGAAGAAAAGGCTAGATGTTCTGATCCTTTCATGAGTTACAATCTATTCGTCTCATATGAGCCTTTTCTTTCAGGCTTGGAAAGGATGAATAAATTAATTTCAGCTAGTCTCACGTGTATGCATTTCCCGAATCACATCAATACAGATAGGATAGACATCTGCTTCTCCTGGCATCCTGCAATATCCCAACGTATAACCCTTCTGTTCGTGTGCCTTACAAACATCTTTCCGCTTGTATTTATTTCCACAGATTCTACACTGAAATGGTCGTTCTCCAGTATGAACTCCCAGATGTCGCATTAAATCTCTCTTGTGACTGAAAGCCTTGTCACATTCATTACATTTATGGGCGTTCTGGTGGTAGGTTTGATGTCTTCTGTATTTGATGTCATCTGTAAGTTGCTTTCCACAAACTGTGCATGGAACAACGATTGTGGTTGGGTCGAAAAGTTTGGTTTCAACAGTAGCCCTCTGACCATAGTGTGTAACTGGAGAACCACTTTTACAGTCCTGTACATTTTTGGCAGATGGAAAACAGAACCCTAAACAGAGAAACAAAATGGTGGTCATCATCACTAATCCTCACTCAATGCAGGTTGAGGTTCAAGTATGAGAATTACCTTTTATTCCAGTTCATACCATTTACACATAACATTATCTCAAATGTATCTTTTTAATATCCATGAAAAGTACTGAGAAGAGCCAGATAATTCAGCATAATTGATGAGGATGTGAAGGTTCAACTGACTGACAGCCCCATACAAAATATCACTGCATTTGGTATAACAAGCATTTGCTCACCAAATTCACATGTTTTGATAATGAATGCAGAGTGAATCTTGTTTCTTATAACGAGTTCGTTCATGTTTCCTACAATCTCTCCTTTGTTGGAACGGTTTCCACAGATTGTCCTACTACTGATGGCCTTTACCTTCTGCAGTGTCATTGTTGTTGCATATAATGAGTTTGTTTCTTATAATGAGTTCGTTCATGTTTTCTGCAGTCTCCCTTTTGTTTGAATCTATTCCCATAAATAGTACATTCATATGGTCTTTCTCCTGTGTGTACTCTCTAATGTCTCTCCAAGTCTATCCAGGAACCAAACAGCTTTATCACACACACACTGCATGCAAATTTGTGGGCATTCTTGTGATGGATTTGATGTTTTCTGAATTTGATGTTATCTGTAAATTGTTCTCCACAAACATAACAGAAATTTGTTGTTGCAGTGGGACTTTTGCGGTGGCAGGGACTGCTGCCCATGGCCGGGTTTCTTCGAAACTCAGGCGATGGGGAGAACCCTGAATAGAGAAACAAAATGGCATTCATCAAAATGGATCAAACAGAACGATTTTATTAACAATAATGTCAATATTTTATGGAAATCTGATATCAATTGTACCTCCATTCTACAAATGATAAATATCAATATGCATCAGCTTGAACAGTCCACGGTGAAGTCGAATGCACAATTTGAATGACCCATATAAAGTGGAATGCTTGAGTTTGTTCCTTACAATGGGTTCGTGTTTCCTACAATCTCCATTTCGTTTTAACCTATTGCAATAGTTCAACCTACATCTGCTATTTCTTTTTGCCGATTTTGTTCCTTCTGAGGTCTTTCATGTTTCCGGCTATCTCGAGTTTGTATCGAGTTTGTTTGAACCTATTCCCACAGAACATACATTCTACTGCAGAGTCTGTCGTGTGTCTTATAATAACTTTTTATTTTATTTCAACTCTATATCAAGAGGGTAATTATGTTAGCTGGAGCTAATCTTCCCAGGGGCCATCATATAAATAATTACATATATGCATAGTAATAAAAAATAGTGGGTGTAGTGAAAACTTGTGCGAACAAGAATTAAGCTGAAGATGTGAATGATGACCAGGCAAACTAAAATAAAATCAGCCATAAACATACTAAAATAATAAAAGAGAGTTTCAAGGGACATAAAAGAACATACTTCCGAACAGTAACCAAAGACATGATAGATAGCATAGTAAATCCATATGATCTTTCCCCTGGGTGTCCACTATGTATATTTGAGTCTTCCAAGGAACTGAAAGCTTTTTAACAAACACACTACACACAAGTTTGTCTGCATTTTTATGGTGGATTTGGTGTTTTCTGAATTTGATGTTATCTGCAAATTGTTCTCCACAAACATAACAGAAACTAATTTTGATGGCACTTTGGAAGGGACCGCTGCACAAAATCATGTTTCTTCAAAATTCAGGTGAGACCCAGGACCCTGAACAGAGAAACAAAATGGCATTCGTCAAATTTACCAGTAACTAATGGTATTAGTATCAGAACAATACATATAATGTCAAAGTTTTATGAAAATATGAAACAGACTTTTTTAAATGATCAATTGCAGTTCCATGTGTTACAATGTCCATATCTAGCTTGAGCAACATAAATTAAAGTGGAATGCATTGTTTGAATCGTCTGTATTCAAGCAGAAATGCATAGACAGAACGCAGCAATGTGAATTCCAATACAAACTGGCATCTACACTTGATGTTATCGTAATCTACACCCTGTTATCGGTAAGGAATGACAACGAACGGACAAGCAACTATAACCTTCAGAGACCAGAAAACTACCAGATGATACTATATTATTTTAGTCTACTTTTGTGGGCGTGGGGTAGGATTTTAGGGCGGGTCCCACAAAGATATATTAATGAGGGCAGAGATTGGGCAGTGCAAGAAGTGAGCCATATTTGCTGGTCTCACATCTGTGTGGAAAATCTGTTTTGCAGTCATTCGAATACAAAAGAGGTTCATTGCAGACCACTTTGATGAACTGTTGAATTGAAATATTCATGTTCTATTCTAACTCTAATAAAACCTCTTCATAGAAGTGGAATCGTGCACATGTACTAAATGTACCAGTGTGAATTCTCCATTGTAAACAGCATATATACTATATTTGATGATGGACCTAATCTACAGTATATACCAGAGCAATTAGCAATCATTTGATCTATCCAACGTTGAAAAATACGGCAGACAGACTCAAGTAAAACAACAATCAAGCTCTCATACAGATACACATTATCACCATGGCAGTTGAACACTTAGCATGATAGAACCTGAGAATCTACCATAATCACAAGAAAAATACCATAATCATACATGAGGGAGAACTGTTTCCAAATTCAAAATACATTTACAACCATGTGCTGCATGCTCTCGGCAACAAATCATTTGAGTAAGTTCTTGTTTCTTACAATCTTCTTTCACATGATTTTGCCTAATTCTGTTTCTCTATCCTTACTTTTCCTATAAAATGCTAGGTGATATAAATCCAAATTTGACATCCTGTTCCAGTCTGGTTTCCCTCCACTGTACGTTGTTTACACAGTAATCATCACCTTTGGCACTCATACAACCCTGAATACAGCTGGCCACATATAATGTCATGTTCACAACACCATCATTCTGTTTAAAAGCATACAGTGCGTAGGGATATGTAGGTAGAAATCGCCAGTCTTGCGCAATATAGAAAATTTATAAAACCGCATGCCATGCTGATTTTCGCTAGTGACCACAAGCGATATCTGCAGAGTCGACCGAATCTCTGTTGTAGTAAGATGGGTAGAAATGGCGGCAGAAACAGTTGTTGAGACATTTCTGGGATTTATCCCAGCCAAAGAGGGAGGAACAGCCAAAGCGCTATCAAACACTGTCCTTATATACCTACAAGATCGAGTAAGGACACGACAGGGGAATGATGGTACGAGTGTAATGAGTAGACGTGAATGGGGTCTCAACACACTTTTTTTCGCACGACCTCAAAGGTGAAGGGATAACATTACCATTCCCTTCCGCGATGCTGGTGAAAGCAATGCAGACAGTGTAAACTTCTTTGATATTCTTCGAGAGATCTATAACTTCTCTAACATAAGTATCAATCGAACGGCAGAGCTGAACATCACTGCTGACCTGCCTCCTGAGATCAACAACCTGGCTGTCGAACTAGGGCCTAACACTGCAGCTATTAATGGTCGTCAAGAATAAACTCAGTTGAGGCAGTGACAAACCGATACGCAGACTTGCTACTTCGATAATGCGAAAGAGCTGCAAGTGGCAACAAACGTACAGCTCAAGACGAATTCGTTCGAATTTGTGATCATGATCATGTTATGAGAGAAGGTACTCACAGCCATTCAGATTGCATCAGCTGGCTTGCAGTCAATGACAATGGACCTGAGTAAGTAAACCAAATAACTGGAAATTCGAGACCAGTGGGACACCAAATGGAAGCTAAGAAGTTTGCATTGAAAGTCGGTGTCCATGTCAGTTTTGCCTGGAGTGGGCCGAGTTCCTCGATTCTTGAATGAATTTGCATCAGACACCAGACCACAGAACATGGAAAAAAGTTTTACAACCGACATGTTTGATCAACTACCACTCAACTGAAAGAACGCTTCAGAGGTCATCAGTCAGTCGCTGATACTTCCAACTTCGTACTTCCCAAGAGGAGACACGTGCACAGACGGCGCAGAAGCAGACTACACAACTGGTCTTGTCAATGATAGAGTTGTTTCGCTGGTGATATGGCGATGAAATGAGGGACATAAATGTTTCTGAAGGGCTGCAGCTCCTGAATAATGTGGACCTCAGCACATATACCAAGTTGTTATACGCTGTTGTCCTATTCATGACACTTCCAGTCAAAACCGCAGAACAGTCATTTTCCAAGTTGAAGCTTATCAAGACGTACATGCGTTTAATTATCTCACAAGATCGCCTAGCTTCATTGGCTATACTTCCATTGAGAGCAAAGAGGCATGGTCACTTGATATCGATGAATTGATAGATGTGTTTGCGGAGAAGGCCGGGCTCAGCAAATTAAAGGTTTGAGGAATTATAATTTTACCTGCAATATTCCTTGCTTATGAATGGAAATAATCAATTGAGCGTTATAGATAAACCAGATCAGTTATTTCAGGATGTTATTTTGCACTCATGATGCATCCAGCGGCATGATGTATCCAGCGGCCTCAATCTGTATTCCATTGTATATGGGTATAAAGATTACAAATGTATTAAGGAGGCAGTACTCCTGAAGGGCGACCTCTATATTGTATCCTCTATATCTCCTGTGTTAAGATATTGATCTTAATGAAACTTGGTAAAAAATGTTTGGAGTCATGTCGTCTACAAACTGGTGTAAGAATGTCATCCTAACGACCTTATTATGCAAATTAGCAAGGGTTAAAGGTCACAGGTCAATTTTTTGCCGTAATTAATATTGGCTCCAGTTAAATTGCGTTTACTTCCACATGTTTAGGTCTGTACAGTTCTTGTTTTGCATACACATTAATTGTTGCATTGTAAACAATTTGTATGTTTTCTTGTTCGCAATAACCGACATCGTGTTACCATTTCGTAACCCACAGAATTCCACGCGCTTGCTTCGCGCGCAGTGGTATTCTGCTTTGTTTGTTGTCGTGTGGTGTCACTTGTGCTGAATATGCCATTTATAATATAGCCCAAAGATTGGATATAATGACCCCTTTTCCACGCGCTTTGCGCCCAGTGGGGTTCTCCTTTTTGTATTGTTTTGTGGTGTTACTTGCTGACTGTGCCATTTATAGTTTAACTCGAAGATCGAACACGATAACCAACATTTTTTCACGCGCTTCGCGCGAAGTGGTGTTATCCGCACAAGTGGTACCTTACAAGGTGCAGTTTATATTATAATCCAGAGATGACATGACGTTTTGAAATTTGTCGCTAGTTTCACTTGAAACTAGCGACAAATTTCAAAAATTTGTTGAATGTGCCGTTTATAATAAAATCCAAACATCCAACACGATAATCAAACGATTACGCGAGCCTCACGCGCAGTGGTGTTCATCATTGCCTTGTCATGTTGCTTCACAAGCAGCGGAGGCGGAACGAAAACAAATTGCGGGGCTGAACTGATAGTCAAATGGTTTTGACGTAATTTTTTCTGAAGGGTAAATCCGTTGCTTACAACGGGGTAAGCTTGTGGGAGGACGCCAGGCAAACATTCCGTGGGAGTTCCCTAACTGAAGTAAGATCTCTATTGGTTCCGAATAATGTCGAACGAAAAGGCCTAGTCACAAAAGACAACAATTGTTACAATGATTATAATAGACAGTGGGTTTGACGTAAATTTATCTGAACGGTAAATCTGTTGCTTAACGGATTAAGCTTGTGGGAGGGCCATGGGCAAACATTTTGTGGGAGTTCCCGAACTGGAGTGAGATCTATTGGTTCCGGATGACACTGGACAAAAAAGCCTATTCACAAAAGACATTCAATTTGTACAGTGATTATAATAGAGTGGCGCCGCCTGGAATTTTTTGTTGGGGGGGAGGGGTGCGCTAACCAACCAAAAAGTGGAATTACCCGCCAAGAAAAGAATATAACTGCGCGCAAAAAATGTTTGGGTTGTACATGGGATATTCGACACAAATAACGGCGAAATAACAATACATGGAGAAACAAATGAGGCTAAATATTGGTTATCATGTCCAGTCTTGGGGTTATAAACAGCAAAATCGGCAGGAATGATACGGTTTTGACAGCAAACGTTCGCAAAAGAAATGGTTACAATGTTTATGCTATATTACCTTTTTATGAATAACACATTTGGCCGCAAGTAAGCTCACACACGCACAATAAATTCGATTTGATTCGATATTCGATCTTTGTGTTATGAACGGACATTTGTGCGTCGATCCAATACCGCCGAAGCCCCCGACAGCTCTATACCAATGAAATATGTTAATATTTACGTCAACCTACCTCTAGCGGCGAAGTCTTCATGGCCCACTTGAGGTCTGCTGTGTTAAGTTCAGGAAATTAGGCATCTGTAGTAGTCTAGCACCAAGGAGCTCTGTGAATTGGGACATTCACATGCATGAAATGCCACAAAATTAAAAGTTCGACCTAGTGCCATCGGCGTAGGCTAGGGTTCCGCTGGACTAATGCACCCATCAAACAGAACCTTGGCCCCCCCCCCCCCCCCTCAATCACAGTCTTTTTTCGACGCCGAGTCGACGTCGAATCTTCGACGTGCACAATCTTCGCAAATGTGATTTTTTGACTAATGGAAATATCACTGTAGTGAATCTTTAACGAACAATTTTTGTCCTATAAAGTTAATCAATGTCGAATAAAAGACGAATAAACTTTCGCTTCATGAATCTGTCAATGTCAGTTCAGGAGTGTACCACCAATGGCTTTGGGGCCAACGTTCAGTTCCAGCCTAATTCCTCTATCTAATTTCATACTCATAGTCACAGGCTAGTTACGATGGATTGTATTCTGTAGGGCCACTCATACTGTGTGTACCTACACGTGTGTAGCCTGCTCATAAATGGCAGTTTCCCCAAAGGTGCATATTTGAGATTCGCTCTTTTAACCTGTGGCTTGTGCGTAAAATATATGTTCTACATAGGCAAATATTGCGGGGGTCCAACATACGTTGAGCCCCACTGGTTCCACCGCCACTGTAAAGTGCTGAATATGTTGTCATGACTTTAGTTTGAAATATTTTGGAAGGGGTCGCAGCTTAGCTTTGAGGGCAAGGGTGGAAGAAGGGGGGGGGGTCTCAATGAGTTTATTTTTATTTGTTATATCTGCTTGTTAACATCCTGAATGAAACAATTTATTAGTTCCTGTTGGTCAGGCTACATTTGTGTTCAATATTAAATTGAAAATGAAATCAGTTACGAGTAGACTGAGTCTACATAGACAAGGGGATTAAGCGATAACAGGCGCTGCCGGATATAAAACAATGTTCACCCCCCTCCCAGTAGGTCCACTTTTGCATGTAAAACAAATAACGATAACGCATACCTAACATTTAATGTACACCCAAATTCCCCATATGGTCTCCCCACAGCATGTATAGGCTACGGCTGCCATCAGAATGTCCGGAGCGTGTTTTTGTGGTTTTAATCTGGGAGGCATTTTTGGCCAAACAAATCTTGGTACGCCACGCCGGCGGCGCTCCGCTTAGATAGTGTCAAAATCCCACGCTGAACTCTCACCCAATGTTGACAGCCTCAATTCCATGCCGGATCAATTGAAAGTCACTCAAATTAATTAAACAGAGAGGGTAACAGACAGTGCAATTTTACAGCCACTTGGCATAGCTGAGAATTATTCCCCGAGTGATTGTTCACTACGCAGTTGACAGTGGTCAAAGCTAGTGACGGGAGGCCATTGTTTTATCGGCATATTGTGTGGACTTTTCTATACCGACATGGTCGATAATCCACTAATGCACATATATCAAAGATGCAATATCTCGTCCAAATAATCGGAATCGGACCGATTATCAAACAAATAATCAATTATCGGTATTTTCCGATTATGGCATGAACGTTTGAAGAAGCTTGGGTTCTTCCCAAATGATAATTCTGCATAATGTACACCTACATAGAACTGACCTTGAATAGTTTATCTGAAGCTGTAATGGCTATAAAATCACCCTCCTGTTTAAATGTAGTAATTTTTGCAGATCCAACACATCCCTCTCTCACGCACTTTCCAATCATTCGTATTCTATTGATAGGGAGTTTGCATGTTCCCCATGTTTCTTGCAATCTCTCTCCTGTTTGAACCAATTCACACAAATCTAATTGGCTCTAGTCAAACAAATTTCACTAGTTTGTTTAGTTTTTTCCTTTGGGATTAAAAATACCCATAATTCCAACACAATTAGTTTTAAATCTCCAATCATTCATATTTATTTTTTTATAATGAATTTGTTCAGGGTTTTTTGCAACCTTCCTCCTGTTTGAACCTATCCCCACATTGAATCTAATTTTTTCTAGTCAATCTTTGTTTATGTTTGTTCATGATTCCTGTCTCTAATCACTAAGAATTAGCTCTCTCTTTCGAATCATTCATATTGCTCAATCTCCTTTCTGTTTGAACCTATATCCACGATTCAAAGTAGACCTAGTCAATCAAATTTAACTTTAACCCTATTCCCACATCTCTTGTTCTCCAATGATTCCCATCCACTTGCAATGAGTTTGTTCATGTTTCATACAATCTCCTTTCTCGGGATGTTTGAACCTATTCTCATGGATCCAATACAGCCACACTTAGTTCTCTCCAATCACTCATATATTCTATTCTCGCCAATCAAATTCAACTTTATTTGTTCGTTCATGTTTACTCTTCAATCAGCCTTCGGCTCGCTTGTTCTCTAATTATTCCTATCCATTTATAATGAGTGATGCAGTGCTGGAGCACGCATCTGTGTGTACATTACAGCAGTTACATACCATCTGTCATGGCTCAGCACCCCAGGCACAAGCTCGAACAATATAGTAAGCAATGCAGTGATGGGGCACGCATCTGTGTGTTTATAACAGCAGTTACATACATACCATCTGTCATGGCTCAGCACGCCAGGTACACGTTCGAACAATAGAGTAAGCAATGCAGTGATGGGGCACGCATCTATGTGCACATTACAGCAGATACATACCATCTGTCATGGCTCAGCACGCCAAGTACACGTTCGAACAATGTAGTAAGTAATGCAGT
>JAODUJ010277823.1:0-10151 GCA_027564615.1 Psolus chitonoides
GGTATGGCCAAGGAGTACGCTATTGGAAAAAGGTTGAAAACCCCTGGCTTAGTTGATCCTTTATGTTTGGCCCCCCCCTGTTGAATAATCCTGGTCATGAGGAAGTAGAGAACATTATTTAATGATGTGAACATTGAGGGATTGATGTATGCCTATAGTACCGTACTCAAGTCTGATCATGAAGGAAAACATTGTGTACAATAAAACATACACTCTCTGACGAGAGGTATGCATTATAATCAATCTGTGTCCAGTTAAAAATTGCAGTACTAAGGTTTCAGGCCAACTGTTCTGTCCAGGAGCTCCCATCACCATGGACACAGATCTGTGTTCAAAAGTGAGGGGGGGGGGCCTCACTGGCCAAAACAATTGAAACTGTTGAAGTCAATGGGAGTTTTTCCAAAAGAGTGGGGGACGGCTGATCCCCCAGCCCTTACAGGATCTGTGCCCCCCCCCCAAAGGAAAAATATAACTTATTTGAAAAAAAGGTTTCTACATTGTCGACCATGGTAATTTGTAAACTAATGATATCATACCCTGGATACTTATGAGTTCACATTATAAATAAACATTTCAAAGGTGATAAAAATAAAAATAAATACCTATCAAACATTAACATCTCATGTGAGTAGCACATTTAAACATACCAAACACTGATGAAAAGATAATTACTGTTTTGGGAGATAAATTAGAACTTAATAGAAATAAAGTGAAAAACACAGAAAACGGGGAAATATACATTTGGTTCAATAAGTAATGAATATAAAAAGTGAAAGAGATCAAGAATTTTGTTTGACACAAGGGCATAGGGAAGCACTTTTACTTAGATAAGAGGGAGGAGGGGCATCAATTGAATTTTATTCTACAGAAGTCTTAATTTCATCCTTACCAAAATTGTACATGTTTTGCCTTAGAACAAAAAATGCATTGGGATCAAAGTCAATCTCTTCTTGCTCCCCCCCCCCCTACTCTTTATAGAGTACACTGTTTAAAAACTGGCATAGAGTTGCCTATATTTCTGAATTTTCCGGACATATAATATTTGGTTGTCATCTCCCCTTCCCCCCTCTCCCTCTCCCTAAAGAATACCCAATTGCTGCTCCAAATACGTCCTTTGACCCCAGCTGCACACCACAAATTCTGTATGTCTTACAAGTTTGGAGACCATTTTCTCTGCACTAAATCTGCTAGATATTTGCAGTCAATGTTTACCTCTCTTTATGTTAGCCTGTCTGCCTGGCAGTATTGGCAAGTCAGAGGGGAGGGGGGAAGTCAAAATGATGTGCTATATAGGCAAATCTTAGCCATTTCATCAAGACTTTTCCCCTCCAAACATTGTTTGCCCCCTGAAACAGAATTTACATGGCTGTTATTACTGCCTGGTGTGGTGGCTCTTTGATCAATACACACTTAATCACCCTGTGAGGTCTAATTCTCGATTGGGTGAGAAAATGGACCTTCAACATCATAAGCAAACACATTATTTGTACTAGATCTAAATGAGCAGGCCTATTCTAGATGCTAATTGTGGATCAATCAGCCTTTTGACCACACCAATCAATCATCGCTGGGAAATGCACATCTTCCCACACACAATGTCTACATACTCATCAATGAAATGAAATGCAGTGTGCGCTATAAGCTATCTATATACCTGTGACAATCCCACTATGTACCTGTATTCCCCAGATGACAGTCTCCCTTACTGCATGTTGAATTTGGAGCAAACTTCAGATTTTCGGAAAGTAATTTGATAGCCAACAGCAAAATAAAATTGATCAATGGGATTAGAGAGCTGTGTTAAATTGTAGACTGAACTGACTAAGTGCATGAATGAACAGTAATAGGGATGTGTGGAGAGGATCAGCACTTGTTGTAATTAATGCAAAATCTAAAATGACCAAGTACATAATTATAGCAATTAAAAAATAACACATTTGGTAGTATCAGAAAATTCTCATTTTTGTGGATCCAACTGAAGCTGCTAATGCAAATTTATAAGATCTAGAATAAACTAATTTGTCTTTTTTGGGAAATTTTCTAGAAACTTCTTAATCCTGCTCAACTGAAAGATCAACTTTCACCAGAATACTGTGTTCTATAGTTAGAGACCAAAATTTTCCTTAGTTTGAGGCTTTAATGTTTAATTAAAAGAAATTAATATCATACATTGTTTACATAGTCGTGGTGGGAGGCGCGAGGGGGATGCCCGAAATTCATGCAAAAACTGGCAACATTTGGCAAAAAATCAGTACAAAATACATATTTTGCTCAAATGCTCAATTTTTGGGCCCAAATGGCCAGATTTTCTTCCGAATTTGTTTCCTGGATCAAGAATACACAGAAAAATGTGCAGGCTTCGCGTGCTGTAAAATTCAGGCAAGGTTTGAAAATTCAGGCAAAATTGTTTCCGCCCGCCAAAATTGGGAGGGTCCTGTATGCCTTACATGCCATGTGTTATATGGTGGACAGGCCAGAAGAGTCAACATAGCCTCCAAATTATATCAGCGGCGACTGCAAGGCAAATTGTTCTAGTGTAGTTTTGGGCGGCAAACAGCCAAAGTCATGTTACAGAATACAAATGATATTAGTTCATTATAATTCAACTTATCTATAAAGAGTGCATTATTTTAGAGCAAATATAAGTGTTTTGGTGATCAAAACCACTATTTTTCTCAAAATGGATATCCTACTATATGTTTCCCTTGTTAGTTGAATATCACCACAGAGGTTTCTTCTCATTAATTGCCCAATTTGGGAAGAAATAAGCCTGAACTGTACATCGTGTTCGTGGTCTATGAAAATATGATGCTTTAACAACGATATGGCAATAAGACATGTTGGCAACCCTGAAAAAATCGGGAGTTTTGTAATTTGTGTGACTCCAGTAAATATTATAACCCTACCTGTACATTAAGATCGGGAGTTTTGTAATTTGTGTGACTCCAGTAAATATTATAACCCTACCTGTACATTCTGTTATCACATTATAACTATAACTGGAAATAAACCCACATTTTAGCTTTAACCGTTTCGCAGTGTCTAGCCATGGGGGACTGACCCACTATGTCTCCCCCCCCCCAAGTTGAGAAAATGTGCTGAAAGTCTGAAACCACCGGCTTGTGATAGTAATGGCCTCCTCAAAATGTGTGCCTCCCCTCTTCCAATTAGCATTCCTATACGCCCCTGAATTTTGGCTACAGGGAGGGAGGTTCATTGTTATCCCTACAGAAAATCACCACAGTACTGCTTTCTGCATAATATACTGACACTTTTCATTTCACAAAAGTGTCCCAATTTCCCCACAGACCACACGCACACATCCCATGTAACATTACACCACACCAACACAGTGCCAATATTTTAATCATGTGTGATATTCCACATCAATGAATGATCTAGCCATTTCAATTTCAGCAGTTATCGGAAAGAAACAATTTGAAACTCTTTAAAGGAGATTGCTAGTTTAAATATTCTAACAACAGTTAATATTTAATTATTGTTTCATTTTTAGAAGAGAGAAAAATTGAGACATGAGCATGCAAGATGATCATCACATCTTAGCGATCATGAGAGACGAGGGAAAGTAAGGGCAGTTGATCACTGGCGTAGCCACAGGGAGGTTCTGGGGGTTCAAACCTCCCATGACCCCCCAAGTACGGAAAAAATATGAGCACGAGAAGAAAAAAACGATGCGAGAAAGTCACCAGTTTCTTTGGAAAAACTAATATATTACACCATTTTGCATTTAAGGACCTGTAAATTGCACCCATGTCCCATATACGTTAAACCCCTCCATGGAAAATTGCTGGCTACGCTCCTGCAGTTGATGCCCTAAATGCATGTTCTAGGGAAAAAATGTAGAAAATGACAAATATATATGTAGACTACTTTATAGGCTGGAATGACTTTCCCCGGATGCTGATAACCCAATGGACGACCTTGTTATTATTGTTGATAGTGATGTACCATATTATGTATGCACATTGTTGTATACCAGATACAAGCAGGCAATGTTCATTTCAACGGACCTCTTCCCAGGCTTTAGGAAATCCCCCTGACCTTTGATGACATTTTCGGGCAATTATTTTTCTTCCCCCCCACCAAAAAATCATTGCTCCCATGCACCCATATTCACTAGCTGGTATTCACATTGCAAATGGGTAGGAGTGAACTCATTAAGACCCTTCAAATTATTCCAGCTGAAATTGGTTTCAGTGAATCTCAAAATTACATGCTTCTTTCATCAGTTGGATACGAATGAGATTAAATCACCTTACGTTTTCTTTTGAAGGTCTTTTCTTTGCGAGCAAGTTATTAACGATTATCTAGTCTCTTTAATGGTAGCTAGCTCGAGGCGATCTAAATCAGCTCCAAGTATAGATTGGTTTTTTTTCAGTCTTGTATGGACTGGACAATGGTTGGGCCAATGATGTTAACCATCCCAATAAATGGAAATGAGGTTAGAATGTGTCTAAATTCAGTACAGTAGTTGGAACTACTAAGTGTTTTTATTATTGTTGAAGAACAAATTAATTTATGCAGTTATCAGGCACAATGGCAAATGTTGATGCTGCGATGATTAGAGATGAAGTACATTACAGTAGGTGAGATAATGATCACCGAGTAACCATTATGAAGGGGAGGGGCATAAATATGCAGTACTACGGTCTGTTCATTTAGCGACTTTGCAAATTTATTCGCCCAAAGGATTCTGGGTAATTATGCGAGATGGACAAACCATCCGTGAAGACATGCACAGACTCACGGTCGGACATCTCCGCGTACGCATCCTCGCTTGTCTCGCGCTCCCGCATATAGGCCTATAGCATTACTGGATTGATGTCTGCATGCAGCTGGGGTGAAACATGCATGCTGATTGCGCGACCTAATGGTTTGCGCTCCATTGTATATCCCAGTGACCCTGTGACCTTTCCCATCATCCTTTGTACACAGGAATAGATCAAATTTATAGCGTACTGATGTTATGTATGGCACTATGTATGTTATGTATGTACCCTGCAGGGGCGAATCCAGAAATGTGTTGCCGGGCGTTTTATGTCTCCAGTAAAAATGAAGAGGACTTGAAAGGGAAAAATTAAAGAATGATTGTTCCTAGAATGGTCAAGAAAGTGTTAATTACAGGTACAGTAATGAGAAAGTTCATTAAAACCCCCCACATTTTTGTGTGCAATTGATGAATACAGTGATTCCAATCTATTGAGTATATGGGATACTGGGCCTTTTCTATGACTGAACATTCCAATATGGATTTTACCAATATATCCCACTGCCCTTGGTTATAAACTTCTCTTATGGGCAAAATAAGTTGGTGGGTGACTCTGCATTCAGATATTACATTTCATAATATCATTTCCTGCCCACAATTATCTCCATTTACTCATAGCAATTCCCACTGGGTTTAATGTAACAACCCAAGCTACAAAATTAAACCCCAGTGAATATAATGTATCTATGACAGCCTTAATAGAGTTGGTTAGATTACAGGCTTCATGTAACAAGGCCCTCAATTTGGGGAGGAATACTATTTTTAGCTCAGTTCAAGTACGGTACATATTTTCTCCAGCTGCCAGCCTGGTGAATTCATTAGAATAGCCTTGGCTGGTTACGAATGACAGTCTCAATTCCACATTCTGGCAGGGGAAGAATAACAGTGAGGTTCATTCATTAAACCACCATTTATTCAAGGCTTGGCAAGATTTGACAGTTTAAATTGCATGTGATGATGAGATAAAATTTGAATACTCATAATTTGATTCACTACAATATGCTCCTGAACTGATGCAGTGATTCATATCCTATCATGAAAATTTGCTATCAAAATTGTAGTCTACATGTACTATGCAAACTACTAACAATTAAGTTGAATACATGATTACAGCCTTAACATATGGAAGCATAATTATATTCAAATCAAGGAAAAATACCACTAAGTGCATGAATATATTTAAAAGTACACTTTTTCTGATGATAATTACTTGGATGGAGACATGATTTGCACTAGTCTAAATTTAGCTATTTAAAAAGTCCATTGCACACCCATAATGATGCAGGGAATAATTTAGTGGAAAAGTTGGTAAAATTCTGCATTTAAAAACAAATAGTTCACTTTGAACAATTTTTGATATAATTTACTCCAAAATAATCTTCTTTCTATGCATCTGCATGTACAGTATAGTATGTCAACAAGTTCAGATTTCCTTGCCTCAAAGAACCCAGAATAGTTTGTCGTGTGAACAAGTTCCTCTCGGAGCCATGCACCTGAGTGCCTGGCCTCGGTCAAGGAGTAGTGCCAGGCCTCAGATGGAACCGAGACCACCCACAGCGCAGAGTTTGTATTGCCACTCCCGTAACACAAACACATTTTCATTAAAACTATTCAATAACAAGACAGTCCTATATATTATCTCATATAAGTATTATTTTTCTTGTTTTACTATGTTGCAATTGCAAGTGGCAACACCAGAAGTCCCCCCCCCCCAGTTAGACCCATTTCCAAGTAATTTGGACCCAACTGTTTACAAACCTCGGCCTGCCTAGGTCCTTCTGGTTTGCGTGTGAACGCAAATGGTTTTGGAGCCAGGCCGCGACCTGGTTCACATATGAAAAGGCCTATACTTTTGGCTGTGGGGATGTTGTACAGCGGATTTCCTTGAATTTGTTTTGTGTGCTATGGGCATCACCTGGAGGGGGACAGGAGGACATTCCCTCTCATTGTCCACAAAGTAATGAATTTATACAAAAGAGACTCTTAGAACGTATCAGCATCTATGGCTCTGCCACATGAATTAGTCCCTGCTGATGGTTAAATTACTACACAACATTACATCCTTATATTACAAAACAAATAATGAAAAAAATATTAAATAATTACTGAAATACTGTAAGAAGAAATCGCCTAAATATTCATACCCTGTAGAAACATTTTGAAGAGAGTATAAAATTGATCAAAGGTCCTTTTTATGGTAGGTGTAACACAAAAAATATTTAGCATGTATTGCTAATTATGTCGGCCTATAATAGACTGTATTGGATGATGTGTAATGAATTGTTTATACCGCACAGCACTATTAAGTACTCATCAATGGGTTGTTAAAATTGAATGCACAACACCTACAACCTCCAAACCCTGGGCTGTCAATTTAAAAATTCACTTATAAATCCTTTAGCCCCCCCAAAAAATCAAAAAATATTCCTTTTTAATAGTCATACAGTACAACATTAATGTTAGTTGGATTGGAACAGATGTCTCAAAATCCTTACTTTGAAAGAAGAAATTCTTCTTTACCGATTTATTTCACTAAATAAAGAAAATTATTAGTAGTTGGCAGCCCTGGGAACAACATGGCAATGTTTTATCTGTAATTATTAAATGACAAAATATGGAGTCTTACACTGTTCACATGAGATAACATGTTCGCCATCAGATCCAGCTTAGATCTAGAGCTGTTCAACATGTAATAAAAATTCATGTGCTTTTATGAACTTGATCTTCTAAAGGCCAGCAAATCTTCATTCAGTGCATGATCACCACAATATACTGCGATGTGAATGCATCAGGTGATCAATGCAGGATTCTCTACAGGTCCTCATTTTGTCCAGGCACACTACTGGAGGCCAAAGTCTGACATAGTGAGCGAGGAAAGCGCGATGCTCCCAACAGGGGTATATGGAGGTCCTCCCCAGGACTTTTTTATTGTTGCTTTAAATGCGATTTTCAGTTTTCTCACGCACAACAAAAAAATGCCTCAAAACGATCAATGAATTAATTATAAGCATTTTTCTCCCTGCGATTATTTTTGGTCCAGGCGATTAATTTTTGTCTGGGCGGGCGAATCATTTTTGTCCCGGCGGTCAATTTTTTTGTCTGGGCGCCAAATTTTAAATTGGGCCCTAATTAACGGCCCCTCTGATGATTTTGGACAGAACAGCTAGTGGAGAACCCCACAATATTAGGCAGTAGAGCTTGATGCATGCAAATGCAATGCTTTCTTCTACTGTTATAAAACTTTGCCAATAGTGTGCAGAGCCCTTGTAGATAACCTCATCATCAAAATAACAAGCTCATAATCCCATGTGGACGAAATGGGGACGATGGCAAAGAAAATTATTGCTTTTTTGGCAATTTTTCAATGCTGACCTTTAACATGGGGATGGAAATTTTGTTTTGCCCTGATTAAATGGGGACAGAAATTTGGTTTGCCCCCTCACACCATGAAGGTTGGCTACGCCACTAGCGTTATCCCATGTAAACACACTGTTAGTGAACTTCACGTCGCAATTCCTGGTAAATGACCTTCACGGACCTACCGAAAAATAAAAGCTACTCTGTCACACTTTGCGACATGTAAAGGGCTCTCTTGAATCTATTAATAACTCCCCCTATTAAAGCTAAAAAAAGTTGTGGACACTATGATACATACAATCAATGACAGACACACTCTCGAACAAAGGTAATATAATGTAAATAACTTAGTCAACCTCTCTGAGTTATAAGACAGAAATTACAAAGAACTAACTGGCAAGACATAATTTGCAACATATAAAATTTAATATTTTTGGTACATATAAAAAATATAAATAAAAGAGCAATGACTCTTCAGACAATACTTGCTCTACTAGGTTAAAGTGCCACTCTCAAATCTTCATTTTGGCACTGTTTGCAATAAGTGAGAATACACCTTCCAAATCCCATTCACTAATCTGCCCTGACTTTCGTCATTCATAAACGCACATACTTCCCATCATGTTTTCATATGAATAGACACCCCATGTTAGAAGATATACTTACAACATGCCAAAACTGTTGTTATTCAACATCCTGCATCTTCGTGAATGCTTCTTCCATGGTTACATGAAGAGCTGCAAGATCTTCTAGCCAGTGGCGTAACTTGGCCAGTGCAGTGGCACCGGGGCCGGGCACTTGGGGCCCGGTTAAAAGTACTAATAGAAAAAATATACCCACCCATTGAAGCAAACTATAGGTCGGCGAAATGGCTAGCATTGATATGAAAAGTTTAGTCCGTAAACCAAACAGGCCCCATGTAGTCCTACTCCATGGGGCTCGTCCATTCTTCAATCCACTGTCGGGCGGATAAAAATAGTATTCAGTAATGTATGTCAACTTAATACCCCATGCACTGGTTAAGATGTACCCGGCCAGTGCATGCGGACCAAAACATTACATACACCCCGAAAAATTCAATGAATATTCAATGACACCTAAGGCTTTGCTGCATGCACATCTTGCAAATTAGGTCTGTACCAGGGCCGCATTACCCAGTAGGCACAGTAGGCATTGTTGAAACTTTACAAGCCCTGAATGTGTCATATTCGGCAACCTAGGAGGTATTTTTAGCCAAAAATTATCCATACATGACGCGCCAATCATGGTGGCGCTTCACTTAGATAGTGTCCAAAAAAAGAATTCAAGAGTTTGCGAACCTAGGGCGTACGAAACATGCAAACCGGCCCTGTTTATAAGTCCTGGGAAGTGTCATTTCTGGTGATCTAGGGGGTATATCAGCCAAAATTTTCTTTGTGCACTGCGCGCCAACCTGTGGTGGCGCTTCGCCAGGTTCTGAGCACTTACATACACGGGTTGAATCTGCATACACTAGTACATGCGTGCACCCGAGTAAATCAAACGATGGGGGCCCGTTCCTGCTTCTCTAACCAGGGCCCATACCCTCCTAGTTATGCCACTGCTTCTGGCATATGTTATAATGCTGTAATGGTCACCTATAATGCAACCTTTAGACTTACAACATGCCAAAACTGTTGATATTCCACATCCAGCATCTTTGAATGCTTCTCCAATGGTTACATGAAGAGCTGCAAGATCTTCTAGCATACGATTATGATGCCGTAATGGTGACCCATAATGCAACCTTTAGACTTACAACATGCCAAAGCTGTTGATATTCTACATCCTGCATCTTTCTGAATGCTTCTTCAATGGTTACATGAAGAGCTGCAAGATCTTCTAGCATATGATTATGATGCTGTAATGGTCACCCATAATGCAACCTTTAGACTTACAACATGCCAAAACTGTTGATATTCTACATCCTGCATCTTTCTGAATGCTTCTTCAATGGTTACATGAAGAGCTGCAAGATCTTCTAGCA
>JAODUJ010277934.1:0-10150 GCA_027564615.1 Psolus chitonoides
AGATCAGATATCACATCACTTCCGGATGTTTACTAATCTAAACGGACGACCTATTCTGCACCCTTGGTGCTATTTTTTTTTCTTTCCCTCCTACGGGATGATTGACCATTACCTGGCAATTCTGTATCAACAGTTGATGACTTGAGAGTAATTATTATTCAATATTGATTGTTTCTGACTCGTTGTTATTTGGCAAAGTCATTGTTATATACTAAAGTTGTCTATGAGTTCTGTATGTCATAGGGATTGAAATGTCAACTCCTCCAGACCGGCAGACCAGACAGATATAACGAATGCAAATTGCAAGTCAAGTATCACGACCATATCCAATCATATATTGTGTTGCTCCGTGGAGTCCCAATGACCCAAATGCGTCCCTAATGATGTAATGATCCATTGATTACACCGGGTAACAAACTTAGGCATATTCTTCTACACTGGCTTCGACATTTAGCCCAGGTTCATATGTTCATATTTGATTCAGAATGGATCCTGTATCTTTTTTTAGTTAAAATGTGGAACCTTAACGATTGTGCAAAGTTTTCACTAAAGCATCAGGGTATAGCTCAAACAACAATAGGCCTACATATCAAAATTATGGTTTTCATTTAAATAGGTCTGATTTTATGAGTTGATATCTGAAAAATAATTGTTATGAGCCCCACAGAAATAGATTTGTGAACTTTGTGAGCTATTGAAATGCTGAATAAAGGGACTTCAGCTCTTAGACTTAAATAGAAAGTTTTCAGTTATGATAATCTTGATTTCAGGAACTATTAACCAAATGTTTTCTTCTATAGTTGGACCAAAGTTTGAACTCAGATTGAGGCTTCAAAGCAATTATTTACTGGACGCCCAATTCATTTGTAACATTTATATTGTCTGCTTCATTTGTATGCTATAAAGGCAGCTCGAAATTATCGTCGGCGTATACTGCTTATATGTGTAGTGTTGACGGATATGTTAATTTTGGCCTGCATGTATATCATGTGAGCCTGTAATACCCCTGGATATTCGTCTGTCCGGCCGGCATTTTTTTTTGCAGGACGTATAAGCACTAGGGCTTCATTTCAGCCAATCACCGCTCAGTAGCGTGATTATTAGTGATGAATATTCACTAGACATTCGCTGTATACACCCAGTTAGCACACTCAGGGTCTAAGGTAGGGATATATCCAAAGGAAAATGCATCTCCATGAACACGGCCGTCCGTATCAAATGTTAAAGATTTTTATGTGCCACTATTATGGTTAAGATATGGCTATCAAGTGGACAGAAATGACTTCCCTAACTATATAGCATGCACATAATATTTAAGAATTTCCAGTTTGAACTGTGGTAATACATAGATTTTTCGAAAGTACCATGTCACAAGGGAAAAACGTGCATAGAGACTACTACCTTGACTTCTTGTTACAACAACTACCGACCATTTTGAAAAACAAAATGGTCGACAGGAGATATTTCAATTGTATTTTTTCATTTTCTGTCATTATATCCAATTATTTTTCGACTTGTTCAATTTGTTTTTGTGAAAGATAGCATAGGTAAAGTAGGGCTTACAGACACAGAAACATAGTTCACTCACTTTCTGTCAATTTATATATACAGAAATACCAATTTTAACATGAAAGTTACAAGTTATTTGAATTTCAATGTCATATTTTAATTCCTCATCCTTCAAAACATATAGAACACCCGGAATAAGTTAACGTTCCTCGTACTATATTTCGGCCTTTCGAAGGGGCAATTCTTTTCTCTTAATGTTGCTTCCTTCGTTAAATTTGTTACTGACAATTTCGATCGAATGCAATTTTGCGACGTTAGGGGGTGGGGGGGGTGGAAAGGCATTATAGGTGCCTGATTTTGTCAACAGTTTAATAAACATCAAATTAACTACCACTTTTGCCTGTGGAAATCCTGATGATAATGTTTACTGGTTGAGCAATAGTGTTTCTTGTGGCTAATCGCTGGCTAATCGCTATTTAGCGCTAGCTTTCCGATGGTGTAAACACGGTACCCATCGGTATTTTTCCAATTCCGCGGCTGTTTCCACTGCAGTACTGTCTAACAGAAGAGTAAGATGTTCAAATTCCGGATGAGTCAAAAAGAAATATTGAACAATGCTGATAGAACCAAGGAGATCTTGGAGAGATGGGAGGAATACACAAGGGAATTATTGAATGATGTCAGAGGATAAAGGCAAGAATACCAGAGCCAATAAAAGGACTATAATATTAAAGTCAGACGTTCGCAATGCAATCAGGAAACTGAAAGGGAACAAAAGCTGCAAGGCCAGGTGGGATAGTGGTGGAAATGATAGAAGCACTGGAAGAGTTTGGAATTGAGAAACTAACTGATCTCATTAATGATGGTGAATTCCCTGAAGACATACGTAAGACTATTTTCATAGCACTACCGAAGAGGCCGAGCGCTATGAAACGTGAGTTACATCGGAAAATTAGCCTTATGAGTCATGTTACCAAGATATTCCTGAGGATACTCATCTCAAGAGTTAGAGGTAGGCTCAGACCGGAGATCGGGAGGGAACATTTTGGTTTTGTTGAAGACACGGGAACACGGAACGCTTTCTTCGTGTTGAGAATGTTAACGGAACGAGCTATAGAGATGCAGAAAGATGTATATATGTGCTTTATTGACTATTCAAAAGCTTTCGATAAATTGAATCTCAAAGCGATATTCGACTTGGGAAACTATACCTGCACAGAATAGATCTGCGCCTGATACAAAATCTATATTGGAACCAAACAGCATGCATGGGAGTATGTAACGAATTTAGTAAGTACACAAGGATCGAACGAGGTGCAAGTCAATGCTGTGTCATGTCCCCTGACCTCTTCAACTACTACATTGAGCTAATCCTGAGAATACTGGGAGATGAAAGAGGACTGACATTTGGAGGATATAACAACACAAACTTCAGTTACGATATCGTCTTGGTGGCCGAAACCGCTGAAGACCTGCGAAATCTTTTGAATATCGTCGTCTCTGAAAGTAAACAGAAAGGTTAGCCAATAATTATAAGAAGACAGAATGCATGGTCGTGTCGAAAAAGTAACAGATGCGTTCTCAAAGTAAAAGATCAAGAGATAAAAAAAGTTGACTCATTCAACTACCTGCGAAAATAGTAAACGACTACATCCCATAGTCAGAAAAACAGATCAACCAAACCATATACTACATACCTAATACATGGACCATATTAGTATAAGACCGAATGACAACAGAGCATGATTGTGAAACGTTTCCATCAGTAGATTGCCCTTTAAGCAACATAACATGTTGAACGATAATCTATACTCGAAATGCAAATAAAACGGTTTAATAGAAAGTTACTGATTCAAAAGAGTAGTCCAATCAATTTTAGACAATTAAGGGTATTAAAAAAAAGAACAAAAATGGTAAAAGTCCCATCTCAATAGCATGTTCAGTCATCGAGTTATCGATTTGTTAAGTTTATTGAAATCCTGATTTCAATTGAGCATCTGACAACATTTGTGATGTCATAGTTGCACTTGGGTGAGTAGTTCTTTTTAAGTCTTTATAATCTAACTGCATTTTATCACACTTAGTTTAAAGGTAATACCAAAGCTCCTCAATTTTTAGAATAGTGACTCGTTTGCTGAAAATGTCAAAACTAAAAAAAATATAGTTCTACAATGAACAAAAATCATGTTTCATTAATAGTATCACCTAGACTTGGCTTTTTAATTCACAGCGGAACAATTCTCGTACACTGAATAACCCAATATGTAGGCCTACGTGTGCCAGGCTCTAGGCCTACACATATGTCTTAGTCTCGAATCGTATGCACAACCCTAAATTTACAAAATTCTAATGTTTTTACCCTCTGAAACGGGGGTCGATCCATGCCTGATTATCTCGCTAAAAACCTGTTCAAAACTTACTTTCAAAACATGTGGCCTTCTGCCTAAATTTAATAAATAATTGGTTCAGTCTGTCCACATGTAACGTTACTTTGTTCATTGCCATTTCACTACACTGACACGAATTAAATTAAGTCATACCTACACCAGTAACTGGCCACCGTGGGTTACTCTTGTTTACTCGAGTTGTGACGTTTTAGTGACGTTTCGAGGAGACCAACGGTATTTTTACTTAATTCGTGTTACTCGACTAAAGGAGTCGAACGCACTTAGTGTCATAATGTTATAACCGTGACATCATAACATTGATGTTCAAAAGTGTTTGTCATCTAATTTGTCAGGTATTATAAGTGGGATATCTCGAGAACGGTAGCAGATATTCACACGGTGTTATCAGCTAATGATGGAGTACATTTTGCTCAACAACATATCAAGTTTTCATTTTTAGTTGGACTATGCTTTTAAACATTTTTCTGTTTTTTGCTTCTATAGGATGAGGAACCATCACTTAGTCACACTGTATCAGCAGGTGACTTGAGGGTAATTATCATTCAATATTAATTGTTTCTGTCTCGTTGTTATACACAAAAGTTGTCCATGAGTTTTGTATGTCATTAGAATTGAAGTTTCAACTCCTTCAGACCTTCGGACCAGATATAACGAATGTAAATGGTTAGTCAAGCTTCACGGCCAAATCAATTAATATATTGTATTGCTTAGTAGAGCCCCTAGTGGCGTACCAAGATATGACAGGTATGACACGTGCCCTGAGCGCAATTTGAAGGGGCGCCACTGATCAGTGTCTATTAAACCCAGATATCCCAAGCCTGTGTGTACTATACGCTATTATCCCCGACAGGTGTCAGCCGTTTCCGTTCTCAAAGAGTAACGATTTTTGAATATCCCAAAATTGTTGGCGTGCTTCGCGCGCTGAATAGCTCGTCACTGTTCCTCTTTCGTGGTTTTGTTTCATATAGGTGTACCATGAGCTAAATTGTTTTTAGACGTACACAGTGTATTGCAATATAATTGAAATATAGCCACCGAATAACCTGGATATATACATCGCTGCATAGTTTCCTCAAGATTTCTGGAATGATTGAGAACGTCACGCTCAATCACATAACTTGTTTTTATTATTTGCCTCATATGCACATAACTGATATTTTCCTCTAACATTTTCCGACGTGGGAAATTTTATCATTTCTTCGGGCAAACAGAGTGGGTACTATTTATTGTGTACATCATGTGTTGGTTAACCCCGACAGGTCACCTCTCGTGTCACTGACGGGTCAACTATTTTTGTTTTCAAGGATTACAGATCACTTCATGCCCTCATAATTTTGGCCCGCTTTGCGCGCTGCACATCCTATTTTCTCTCTTCGATGATTTTGTTCCATTAATAAAATTGTTTTTTTGTGCTGATAGTATGGTAACATTATCTAAAAGATGGGTGTCAGATGTTTGGACAGGGCGCAATTCCAGTGCTTGCCATAGGCGCTAGTTTCCGTAGATACGCTCCTGGGAGTCCCAATGGCCCAAACGCGTCCCCAGTAATGTAATGATCCATTGATGACACCGGGTAACAAACTTATTATTCTACAGTGGCTTTGTTTTCAGCCATTTAGCTCAGGTTTATATTCGAGTCAGAATAGATCCTGTTTTTTTTTTAGTTGAAATGTAGAATCTGTACGATTGTGCAAAGTTTTCACTAGAGTGTTATAGGGTATATCTCAAACCACCATGCATTTTTAATGAGTCTCACAGAAATAGATATGTGAACTTTGTGAGCTAATATAATGAAGAAAGAGACTTTTACTCCTAATCTTGATTAGAAAGTTTTCAATACTGATCATCTTGATTTCATGAACTCAGATTGAGACTTTAAAGCAATCATTTGCTAAACGCCTAATAAATTTTGTGAAATTTATATTTTCTGCTTCATTTTTATGCTATAAAGGCAGTACGAAATTATCATCGACGTATACTATAGCCTATGTGTAGCGTTGACGTATGTGTTATTTTTGGCTTACAAGAAAATGCGAGCCGGATACCCATCACATCACATCGTCCGCATCACATGTTAAAGTTTTCCTGCGCCCCTATATGGGTAGGATATGGCTACCAAATGAACAGGAATTACTTTTAATTCCCTGATAAGCCTATATTGCACATAATATTTAGGAATTTCCAGTTTTGACTAATTTGGGGTGAAAACATGCAATTTTTGGTTCAGAAGTGAAACTATAATATTTTATACTGGTCACTTCTCCAGATGAGAAGTTTAAGTTTTTCTCTTCCCCTATATGGTTAAAGTATGACTACCAAGTGAACAGGACTGACTTTTCCTATAAGATGTACATACTATTTAAGAATTTCCAGTTTGAACTGTGGTAATACATAGACTTTTCGAAAGTGCCATGTCACATGGGCAAAACGTGCACCGCGACTACTACCTTGACTTCTATAGTTACAACAACTACAAATAAGACATATTTTAATTGTAATGTCATATTTGGAATCCTTTCCTTTCATCATATTAAATTTTATTCCCACTTCCACATGTACAATTTATTTTTGTGACAGATAGCATAGGTACGGTACTGGTAACGTAGGGTTTCCAGACACAGCAACATAGTTCAATCACTTTAAGTCGATTTATATATACCGAAATAACACATTCAACGTAAAATGGCCGCCATTTCGAAAAACAGAATGGTCGACACAAGTTATTTCGAATTCAATGTCATATTTTAATTATTTACGTCTTAAAACACTGGAAATAAGTTAACTTTCCTCGTAGGCTATTATATGTTGGCTTCCGGAAGGTGCAATGACAAAAGGCTAATGCTCTCATATCGAATAAAAGTGCACTTTGGGATATGGATATCACGAGGTGGGTTACGTACATTGTTATATTTGTTGGCCCCATGTAAGACAATCATATTGTAAGATATGACGTTTACAGCTCTTGTACTTGTACTTTGCACTCTTATACGTTTGCACGACGACAAAGACACAGGTGATGTAGCTATCTGCAGCCGATATGGTGGGACATATGCCTAAGGTCAATCTCTGTCTGTCCCAGGGGAGATGACCAATGAATGGTTAGTTATAAAGGCTGAAGAAAACTGTAGCTAACTAAAATACAGCACAATGCGATAGGGTGAAAAAGACAATGTCCGTCTAGCCAAGCAGCACTACGTACAATATACCAACATGAACGGACGAAATACAGTAATTCGCAAGATGTCTGCCAGGCTTAGCTATAAATATGAAATCTCTCAACTAACAATCATGGTAGGAGAAACTAAGATGATAATAGATACTGCTCCTTTACCTATGTCCTAAGACAAGAAGACAGTATGATCAACAAAATTAAACTAAATCGTTAATCCGACATACAGTAGAGGCGAATAACTAAATACACTCTGCTATGTAATGAGTGCATGAACGTATTGAGCAAGGACCTATGACAATGTCATGATATAGCGTAGAAACACGCATATGCTAACTATAACTGTACTTTCGTAGTCCTATCGAGCAAAATAATACATCAAGGCTAAAATATCATAACGCTAAAAACACAGCCTGGCGAAATGATGAACTACTGACGAAGTGAATTTCGAAATCTAACCACAACTTGGAGAAAGCATTGCCGCCCACATAAGACGAAATATTAATCAGTTGAAGCTCCATAGATTATATGTCGCGACTCTGCAATTCATGGCTGTAAACAACCAGATAAGTCTTTAAACAGACTAATACATCCGCAACGAAAATATAATCCGCGAGTTGAAGAAGACCGATGAGGCGGAACTCAATAAAACAGTGTGCGAGTGTATATAGCTATACAGCCCCAACAACAACACTGGTGCTGAACGCAAACAACAACGTTAAACTATACACCAATCGCAAGAGGAGACACTTGCATTTACTTGCATTTATAATAAAAAAAGGAACATTCCACTGTGGGGATTGGCGAACTTCGTAAATAGATAAATATGACAAATCTACTATAACTACATGGAATACGAGCTTTACATACCAATATGATGCCATATCATACAGTACGACTAACAGTCTTTTATCGTTTACAACCATCATACTGATTAATACACACACACACACGGCGTACTGTACTACAAGGTACGTACCTACGTATGTGCTATGGCTGCGTCATTAATCAATCATGATTACAGGCTGATAGGCTTGGCCGATGGGTTGCCTATCCGTTAAGTCTGTATGACCATAGCAGGTAGGCTATATAACTGTACGTCATTAATCAATCATGATTACAGGTTGATAGCCTTGGGCCTACTCGTTAAGTCTGTATGACCATATCAGGTAGGCTATGCAACTGTACGTTTTACTTCCAACCATCGATAATAACTGTTGTTGTTCTTGCTATTCAGTCAATATTTAGTCTACGACCCAGGTTTGACATACCTAATATATTGCAGCAAGTCAGCGGTACGTCTGTATGCGGACCTCGCCACTGTGCTGATCGAGCATATGCCGGGTGCGCTGAATAATGACCGTTGTTATGTAACTGCTGGAAGGTGAACACAACGACAGCTGGTGTCAGCTCTGTCCCATTATGGACGCCCCTCTCCGCCCTTGTTCATCTCCAATCAACTACAATATCATACATTCCAACTGTCCCGATTTGACCAGGACCGTCCCGGTTTCAAGAAAAAAATGTTGATGTGCATTTCTCACGCAGTCATGCTTTATAATGTTAACAATGTACTTCTTCGTAGGCTACGTACAAATAATCATTAAGCACGCCGCGTAGCTAGCCGGATTCAACTTGGTTCAAGGATTCCGAACCCGGTGTTTTTTTAGTGGGTTATATTAATTTTACATTTTTGGACGAAAAGTGAAATGATTGGGTCGAACCTGTTTTTCATGGGTTTATGAAGTTGTCTTTGAGGTATCTATTTCCATGACAAATAATAATAATATACTTCTTGATATCGATAGGGACATACACGTCGCTGTTATCATAGTGGCAACATTGTGAGGCAGGGGTATTGTACACATAAAAAAGGCTGTTTCAACAGGGTTGTGACGTTTTCTGCCAAATTTCATCAGTTTGAGCCCGATTTAGGCGGAGTAAAAAGGACAACTAGGTATGCAAACTATTTTACTTCTGATTCAGAGTATTTACAGGGACCATGTAATGAGCACTACATATTATGCTGTATATTACTATTATGAGCTAGCTTGCTTGGAAATGAGGACTATTTTGGTCTTTATATAGTACGTCTACACTTTTGAAGTCAATTATTGCGCAATCTACCCAGTAGATTGCACAATATGTGAATGTCCCGGTTTGAAGGGTCCAAGTTAAAAAAAATATCCCGGTTTGAAGAGTCCAAGGGTTGGACTGTCTGCTACTTCGACCTTTCAGTCGACAGTGGATCATTTGTACAGGGTTAGGCAAAGAATCTCTTAGGCAAGAAAAAAAAACAACAGTAAGCTATAGCTAGACAAATTTTAGGCTGAAATTGACAAATAGGCTATAGTGAAGACAAGAATCTGACCGAGGCTGGCAAAGTTGCTGATGTGGAGGCCGTCCAGCATGCATGCGAATTTACCATGCTGTAACGTACATTCTTCACATTATTTCGTCTCATTACTAAGGGCTACCATAGATGTAAACACATGCATGGTAGTGTTACTCCAACTGTCGTTTTATCTATTGTGTGCAAGTAAGCTAACGTTACGAGTGTTGTGAAAGTATCAACAGACTATAAATGTATATTAGTAGTATATGATGTGTTTACATCAGAAACATCAATTGGACGCATGTGAGCACAGCACGACGATATTTTCATCATCTTTCTAAAGTTAGTGGATACTGGGCTATTGTGAGACAACAGACAGCCTATTTAGCTCTATGCATTTAACGTTAAGATACGCAGCTAGCGTAAAAAGGACCGGATTAACCACAGTGATAACCCTTTAGAGTTTAGACCATGCCTGGGTCGCATGTGACCTACCTCCTCCCCCGACCATTCCACTGTTACTGTAGTCACAAAAGTATATTGAATTAATCCTTTAACCTACGGCGGTCATTAAGCAGGGGAGTTTTGCACGACAATGGACTAGCTCGAAACTGCCAGTAGGGAGACCGAATCTGCACCGATACATTGTACAGGCACTCGAGAGTGACCCCCCTGGCTGTAGCGAACAAGAGTGGCTGACTTAAGCGGCTCCTCGACCATTGTCGTGCA
>JAODUJ010278044.1:0-10150 GCA_027564615.1 Psolus chitonoides
CGAAACCCACTTTGGAATGTTTCTGCCTCCAGTTCACTGCAGAACAAGACGAAATAGTTCACGGTACTCAGAATGAACTTTGAATACCGGTTGTAACTCGTACCGACGTGAGAGCGAGCTGTTTAACGGGAGCATATTGCGCAGTTGGATGCTGCAGTGCGACCATGTGTGACAATTTTGCACTGCAAGGTATTAAAAATCTCAATTTCAATAACAATACGATGATTGTAGCTAGCTAGCAAGTGTTTGGCGAGGCGTAGCGCTACCGCTAAAAGTCAATTCAGCATGACTAGATCGATGCATTTTCGTTGTTTTTAGCAATACTTAGGTATATACTTCTCTTGTACAAAAGCTGACATTTATTGGTGGTTTGTAAAAAAAAATCCGTAAGAAGGGGTATGCAATGAATACCTTCAAAACCCCACTGGGACAACCAACGGGGTGCTATTTGACAAATTGGTACAGATTAGTGAAAATCGGGGCTTGAGATAAGTGGGAGCCCAGCGAAATTACCAAAGCTTATTGTGAGACTTTTAAAGAAATTTCTACTTTAAATCTCACAATTTAGACTTTAAAAGTCAGAATTTTGACTTTAACCTCAAAATTTGGACTTTAAATCTCAAAATTTTGACTTTTAAATCTCAAAAATTTTGACTTTAAAAGGTCAAACTTCAAAATCTCACAATTTTGACTTTAAAAAGCCAAAATTTTGACTTTATTCTCAAAACTTTCACTTTAATCTCAAAAATTTGACTTTAAATCTCACAATTTGGACTTTGAAAAGTCAAAATTCAAAATGTTGACCTTTAATCTAATTTTTTTGATTTGGACTGCCCAGTACATAGCCTATTGCAACACTATAGCACCAAAGACAACACCTTACTGTACACCGGCCCAGACAGCAACCCCGAAGGGCCCACCCAAGTATGCCAAAAAATGAAAAATTCACTCACAATTCAACAGAAAAAATACAAGCTGGATACTTCAACGTTGATTGGTGCGTGATAACAAGTGAGTGATGAGAACATAGGGGATTAGTGGTACACAAACACTAGAACCAGCAGTTCCAATTTATCAGAGATCGAATATGGGGTGGTAGGACACTTCGCCTGAAAAGTGTTACGGGAGTAGGTTCCTCACGTGCCCAATGGGTAAGATGGCACTGCATCGGTATGTAAATAAAACCAGAGATCGGATAAGGGGAGATAATAATCCGCCTGAAAAAGTGTTACGGAAGTAGGTTTTGCACGTGATCAATGGGGAGAAGCGCCCTACATCGGTAGGTAGGTAAAACTTAACAATCAGCCTGTAGTAAAGCAATGGCAAATTGGTCCGAATTGCTGTGAAATGCGAAAATACCTTTCGAAATATTTCGGATCTTTTTTGCTTTCCCAGAGGTAAAACAAAATAAGGTGAAGTTAATAGTGAACTCATTTGTTTTTGAAAGTATGTGAAATGTTTTTCAGGGCGGAACAATTTCCACTTTTGCCAGTGTCAACTTCGCTACGTGGGCACGTGGCGTGTATTTTAACTATCTAAGTCACTGTACCAATGGTTTAGCATTAGAATTGCGGTATTCAGTCACGGCCTTGGGCCAGTGGCGTAGCCAGGTTTTTTTGCAGTGGGGAGGCCGTGGGTGGGCCTGCACTTTCTATGGGTGGGCAAACATAGGCATAATTTAGCCTCACATGCAGTCCACCCGTAGGGTCTATACACAAGAAATTATTTCCAAACTTTTTCGTGGGGAGGGGCACTGGGGGGTCCCAGCTCCTCTTCGGGTGTGCCACGGCCCACCCAGGCCTCCCGTGGCTACGCCACTGCCAGGGAGGTTCAACTCCAATACAGGACGCGGGACAAATGACCAAAATACGGGACGATCCCGTAAAATACCAAACTCAAATACCAATTATATATGCTTTTACATCGCTATGGTAGGTTAACACTTTTGAGGTGACCATTTGAGGTGGACCTTTAGGGCTAATGAGGGGGGTGCGAGTGCACCCATCGCCCCCCCCCCCTCCGGGTACGGGCTTGCTCCTACCAAATTCTAGTTGAAAAAAGAGAACATGTTGGTTATGTAACTTTTTCAAGGAAGCGCGGATGTCATTGATTGTTGATTTCTTGTGGGTATCAACTTTTAGCAGTTCAACTTCAGATTCCAGTTCAATGAAAACAAAGATACCATTCGGTCCATTCATGCACTATCTATATCGGGTTAGAGTACAATTTCCTGATTCCTGATAAACCACAGAGCCTAATGATAAACTGGAGTGCGCACTTATCATGTGACGCCGTTCCGCATAGAAGACAGAGCAGCGACAAGCTATGAGGGCAACTTTCGAAGTCTGCTATGCTAGCTACGTTCGATCGCGTACTAGTTGCCCTCATAGGAGTTTCCCACCATTTCTCCTTGTAGGCACACGGGCACAACGTTAGCTGAATATGGAGCGCGCACCCTAGTTTAATTATTAAGCTCTATGTTATAAAGTCACTGAGCTCTTTTAAAATATCTTAATAGTAACGTTAGGTTAGTTAGAAACAAGTATCTGTGTTTGGTTGCTAGATGAAAAAATACTCTCACAAAACGGAGGTCGTATCATATGGTTCAATATTTATTTATGAACAAGTACCTTCACGAAAGTTTCTCCGCATACATTGCCCAATTTGCGGAGAAATGAGCTTAGAACTGTAGAACTTGACAACGACAGTATAGGCTAATAATAATGAAGACTTGCTATAGCGCCTACTGCTGGGGCCTCTAGGTTCTTTACAAACCAAAATGAAAAAAGACAGAACAAAACAAACACCGCACAGATGTACAAGGACAACCCAACAAAGACACAAACACAGAGAGCAGTGAAAAGTATTCTGGCAGAAAATGTTGAGAGAAGAGATATGTTTTGAGACGTGACTTGAAAGTGGCCACAGACGGGGCCCGGCGAACAGAGTCCGGAATGCTATTCCATGAGTGAGGAACAGCAAAGGCAAATGCCGATCCCCATAGAACTTAGTCGAGGAGCGGGCCGTTATATTAAGTCGGCGTTCAGATGCTGACCTAAGAGCTCTGGAAGGCACATACAGCTGAACAAGTTCTGAAATGAAATTACGAGCCATACCACTGCTGATAGCCTTATAAGTGAGAAGAATTTTAAACACAACTCTCTGCTGTATCGGGAGCCAATGGAGCTGATAGAGCACATTACGTGGAACACGAAGAACAAGTCGAAGAACAAGCCTAGGAAAGGCTAGGTCTATACCTCAACGTTAGTTGGTGGTGACTGTTGGATGTTTAGGATTCCAATTTTAAAGATTTCCTCTCATATTTTCAAAACCTTCCAACTTTGTGTGATTTTATATCACCATCTGTACATTTGGTAATGACATCACTGTATGAAAATGAAAACAGATACTTGCTTTTAAATAGTTTGAGGAACTTTTTTATATATTTTTTTATTTATAGTTTTTAGTTTTTCAATAACCATTTGAATACTTGTGGCAAACCCACCGTGGTGATGTTAAATTGGTTCATCGCTTTCCCACTCATTTGTAACTACATTTGTCAACATTAAGCATTGTGTGATATCTTGTTGTAGAACTAGCATGATTATAGTTGTAACTTAGTCTGTCACATGTTACCTAATGAATGAGTGATTTGCTAATTAATAGTGGCCTACCTCATGAATAATTTGTTTTTCGAACAAGTTATTCATGTTTGATTGTACATCCCGTTTGAAGCTCTATCTGTTTGAATTACTAGCCAATAGTGACCTTACAACGAATGACGTCACCAAACAATATAACAAATAACCTAATTTGTGTACAGTACATGACTCACATCGCAAGCCAGGCCTATTATACTCGCGTTAACTCGAAATCTCTCGATCATAAAAATCCAGAAATATGGTGGTATTTTTTTTATTCGGTACGATAAATCTTCTCTAACCAACCAAGGATAACTTACTATTTTATACAGAGAAACATTACTGCCATGCTTCCAAACAATATAGAATAGTAAAACAAAGGCAGTGTGCCACTTTAATATTGCATGTTGTCACCATTTTACAAGGGCTGTGTTTTAGTCAACTGTTAGTTCACTGTTAGTTTACAAATATGGGGATGGAGATGACCATATATGTCAAGTAACAATAAGCTAACAGTTGACTAAAACGCAGCCAAGGTCTCAGATGCATGAATTAAATAACAAGCTGGTGCCATATCAGGTGAACAAAATTATGATTATTCCAGAAAATTAACAAAGAGTTATTTAGTTAATGTAACATATTTTTCGATTCGTATAGATAGGAAATGTAATTTGTATATCGGTCTTATTTATTAATAACATATGTTCAGTAATGTAACTTTGATTTCACTAAGATGCACATGTCAGACAATCACTGTGATAGTAATAGTATTGATGGTAGACAACGAAACTGCACTTAGGCAAATATTATATAATATATTAAGGAAAATATTACCAGAAATAATATATTAAATGGGAACACCTATTAATTGTATTTTTCCTATTCTATTGTATTCTTCAGTGTAAATGTGGAAACAAAAGCTGCCAAACGGTTTACTTACACGCCTACTGGTTTGGGCAAAATTTGCATCCGTTCCGTTTTTGCGATGACATTTTGTAACAATATATACCCGTAATGTATAACTGTGACGTAGTTTGGAAATACTCTGTTACACGAATGTGACTCACATTCTATCCGTCCTATTGGGTTCCCGGGATGCACAATTCGGCATTGATCGAAGTGCTCTACGTACATAGCAACAATCGAGCTGACCATGCAGTGATGTAGGCCTACATATTTCTGGCAGATTTGGGGTGAGAGAACAGGGCCCATTGACGTCCACCCAGTTCATGATAGGGGTATTGAAAGGCTCGGTCTCCCTACAACAACACTCATCCATATATCGGTACGTGCCGCCATCCATCCATTTCAATTTAATTGTTTCCGTTTACACGTGGTCGAAGGTCACTAGAGGGTCATTGTCTTGAAACACGAAAATCTGTCTTCAGTTCACACTTGTCCGCACTGAACGGTCATTTAATGTCAGTATCTGAAAACACGAAAATCTATCTTGGACATTAAATAATGCATGTCACAATGATGCATGAATGAATGGTGCTACTTTGGGGTTGTTCATGGATTACGAATTACATAATATGAATGAGTGTTATATTTCAACCATACTTGTTTTGGTGGCGTCTGTATGAGACAGGTACATGCTTGGGTGGTGATATATTTTATTCCCTATACAGGTATACGTAAGTAGGTGAGATCAGCTTCTTCTTTTTTTCCTCCAATTTCACCACCAATTTGTTTCTCCTATATCCACTGTTACCATGTGTCCTCTCAACAATTGGTTGGGACGAAGTGTAATTTTGAAGATAAAATAGTATGTACTACTCAGCTCTGACAATGTGGAGTTCTCATAATGTCGTCGTGTGTGTGTTCGAGCTGCTCCTTCAGGCTATGGCAAAAATGAGGAACGGATTTTTATTTGGATGCGTGGACGCGTGGATGAGTGAATGCGTGAGGCTAATATATTACCTCATTCATGCCTCAGACACTTGCTCCTAAAAGCTGTTGTGTAGTTGTTTATGGTTGTAATATTACGGTAGCTATCACGTATATGGTGTATTGGTAGCGGTTGTTTCCTTCAAGAGAAGCTATGATTGTATTGGCCAAGGAGCTCATGCCGGTGAGTTTGTGACTAGCTAAATTACCATACCATCTAATCCAAACAATACTAGGCTATATTATATGCATTGGTGATAGAGAATTCTAAATAACACAAACCTCTACTCTTTATTCTGTATGGTATTGTTACTCTATGAAGAAGATGTCCCAGTGTCTAACGTAAGCTGATACTAACCAACAGCCTCTGCACCAATTTTGCTTGGCACACCCACCGCCTTCTAGCTCCCTCTCCTGCATGCCCGGCTCCCCTCTCATCCCGTACCTCATCCCTTATTCTGAAGGTCATGTTGAGGGAATTTGAGAACAAACTACTATAATCCAGGAGAATGGTGCAGAAAATTGGGCAAATTCCTGGATATGGGGGCCAACCAATATTTTCCTAAAATGGCCGCCAAATCCAAGATGGCCGCCGTAAAAGCTGAAAATCACGATTGAATTAATTTTATCAAGAATACGATGCGGAATAACTCGTTTTTAGTAGTTTTGTGTATCGTTTTTAGTCTTTACTCCCTTGCCAGGGCTCGGACGTTACCTCGTCGAAGCAAGTAGTTTTGTGCTATGCCTGAACTAATACAATATATTTCTGAAAATGGCAGTTTTCCAAGATGGCCGCCATTTTCAAAATGGCCGTCATATATGCTGAACCCATGTGTTGCAACGTCAACAGACTTATTGTCGATAACGCTGTGCACTTTTGAGCGAAAGGTTCGAAAATGTTCACAATGGTGGAGTTTGATATGCTTGAAAATTTTGGGATATGGGGAAAACTGACATTTTTCAAAATGGCTGCTACATCCAAGATGGCCGCCGTGTTAAATGAAAAACCAAGATTGTCATCATTTTATCGACATTTTGATGCAGAATTCCAGTTTTAAGTATCATTTAGTAGTTTTGTAATGCGCATGAAATAATCAAATACGTTTCTGAAGATTGCAGTTGTCCAAGAAGGTCACAATTATTTGCACCTGGGTGGAGAGGATCAATGGAGATGAAGATAGTGATATTTGACCTCTTCTGAACTCAACACTTTGACTCAACACTCACCAAAATGTGTTGGACACAACTAGGTCAGATACCTAACATGTCTACCAAATATAATCCGATTCCATCAAGTAGTTTTTTAGTTTTCGTGGGTACAAAACAAAATGCACGAACACACACACGGACACATACTGCACCTAATACATACCCTACTCCGACTCAGTCGATAAGGTAACAAGAGCCAATGGGTACTGTGGTTCCCTGCTGAATAAACGGAATATGGCTGTGCTGTATAGCTTCATCCTGCCGCTATACATCTACCAAGTTACATTTGCACAGAAAAGATTGTCACACCCCAGTATTGTTAGAAGTGGCACAAACAGCATCAGGTAAGTAACTATGATGATAATGTACAATAGATTTCATATAAGTATCAAGAGAATGGTCACTGATATTTTCCACCATACTCTTTTAATACCGTAGCTATTTGACAATTATTCCTAACTGTAACTTTTCAAATATTAACCTAAACATGCCCATGTATAGCTCCTCTAAGTTCAACCAACTTGCTCTATCATTACCCTGAACCCAATAACTACTGCTAATATATCACACAGTACATATATCATCATATTGCTTCAGGTTATATATACAACTTTGGAGATACCTGGTATGACCACCTGACCTCTTTAGTACAACATTTGCTCCCAATGGTAGGCCAACCACATGCCCTGCATTTGTCCCTTGAAAACCATTAACATTCCAGAACAAGTAAGAAAAAGTCAGCTTGTATCATGGCTGTCTAAACATCCAGTTGTAGGCTACTAATATGTGACTGTAACATGTCACTGAAGGTTTAAAACAAAATATTTTGGGATAATTACTCTCAAAGTCAGTGTATTAGGTGGCCAAGAAGGATAATCACATGGGTTTGCCAGTCCTGCAGACCTAAAAAATGTGTTAATACTAAATAGGCACCAAATGGTGATTACATCTACCAAGTTTGGTTATAATCCAACTCACGGTCACAAAGTTATTCCAAATCAAAGATTCTCACATTTGACCTCATAACTGAGTTAACATTAATTAGGTCGGCACCAAAAACAATAGGGCACACCTTCTCACCATGATACATCTGTACACCAAGTATGGCAAATATCCATCAGTCCGTTATTGAGTTATAGCGTACCCAAGGTGAGAGCGTCACCCACATACACATCAGGCGGACTGCATAGGTTCTTTTGCGTACAGCAAGGAACCAAAAAAGCTCTATCACACCCAAGTAAGACCTAGTTAGACCCTTGGGGTCCATACTATGCCAAGGATATCGACATTCTTAAGAAAGGTCAGCGTAGAGCGGCACATTTTAGAACTAGTTGCTGCTCCCGATAGCTAGTGTCTCCCAAATATTGGCAACACTCGGGTGACAGTCCCAAAAGAATGTAGAAGAGCCCATCCCCTGACCAATTTTTACAAAATTCATCACAATGACTTGGATATATTCAGAAGACTTACATCACCCCTAAGACGGACATAGCGAGAATAGGACATGAGTTTATGCTGCAAACTCAGCCCCATATGCTAACTTGTTTTTTTTCAAGGTTCATCAGAGAGTGGGATGATTTACCTCAGGAATGCATTGACAAGCCACCTGAAGCCACTTTCAAGCAAAGTAAAACTGCGCCGGCCATAATATTCTTGTGACTACCGTGCACCTGTTGTTAAAAAAAAATGCGGAGTCCTATGGAGGTTACTACACCTAGTACGGTACCAAGTACACTAGCAAATTGCACAGCGCCTGCAAGAATTGTAAAGATATGAAGACAAATACCTAACATGTAAAGATAAAATATATTTACACATATTTGCACATTACACTATGATGTATCGTTTAGATCAATAAAGTAATGTAGATTGACACGCACACAGTATAACCGTGTGTAGTTTGGTTTGTTTATTTATTTCGTTAAATGTTTCTTCTGTTTCTTCCAGTTTCACCCAGTTCCTCCCGGAGGAAACTGGCAGAAATATTTTATTTCCGGTTTCTTACATTCTTCCAGAAAGAAAGAGGTTTCTTCCAGAAGGGCACGAACCCTGAACTGAAGTATGAACCTCAATCAAATGATCAAATCCCCCCCCCCCTCTTAGCTACGCTACTGTGTGTTACTATAGAATGCACCGTATACGTACGTATACGGACGTACGTGGCAGTTTTGTAAACTGACAAAACTGGGTGGGATATTCCGGAAATTCTCACCAGTCGGAAAGTCTACTAATCAGAGGATTCACTAGTCCGCGATTGAGGGTTCACTAGTCCGAACGTCTACCAGTTACGAGGGTTCACTACTTCGCCGAGGGTTCATAAATCCGAAGATACAGTAGTCTAAAGATTTACCAGTCCGTAGGTCAGTAGTCCGGACGATCCAGTAGCTGGCCAACAGTAGCAGAAACTGACAGACCTCTGCGTACTCATTTACACGCGCAGATGCATTTTTCGGACTAGTCAGTGAACATTCTAACTAGTGAACCGTCGGACTAATGACCCTTCGGACAAGTGTACCCTTCCCGGACATGCCGGATACGCAGGGGTGGATACTGGCAGCAAAGGAAAGTGCGAGCCGTCTCGCTGAGGGGATAACCAGGGGCGGTCCATCCGATTATCTCATAAAGTGAGGTGATTTTCAGTCGCAAATATGCCATAAAAAGCCAAGATGAGTTTGAAAACTAATCCGAGGGAAATCCAGAGTTATAATAATTTGTTCATGTTCTATTTTACAATCTCTCCCTAGCACAACTATTATTTTGTTCAAAATTCGTGTCAACCATCAGTTGTGTTCGTTTCAAAGTAGGCCTACCAAGCAAATTCCAAAATTGATAGGAATTAGATTGTCGATGTGTGAATGACAGAAATAATATTTTCGTTCTCTGAAAGGTTAATAGTTTTCAGGTTTTCATAGACTTTCAAGCAGTTTTACCTGTTGAAAATTTATGTTATAAGAGTTAGATCGTTTGTGAAACTTATTACTGTGAAAAGTATGAAAATATCTTTATTGTGAAAACTTTAACAATCACAGGCTATAGTTTGCGTGTACTGGGCTTATGGAGACATGTTGCATAATTGCTGGCTCTCTGTTAGTTGTTGGAATTGACACAGCTACTGTTCTTTAAACAATTTGCAGTACTAAACAGGGGAAGCATGGCATAATTGCCCTTCCTAATCTCAATTACCTAGCGGGTAAACGGGAAATTGTATATTAAAGATACAGTAAAAATTATTTCCGGCATGAGTTTGTTTCTCGCTTACGGTTTGAGCAATACTGGTTTATAAAATTGATTACTCAGTCAGGTGGCTGAGGCGGTTGTTTAAGGTGTGTTTATGGGAGGGCAAGATTCCGAGGGAGTGGCAGACAGGGTTGATTGTGCCCATTTGGAAGAGAAAGGGAGATGTGCACGAT
>JAODUJ010278155.1:0-10150 GCA_027564615.1 Psolus chitonoides
ATATTTAAATGATTTATGTGTTGTAGGTGAACTGTCAATACCAATGCTACACAATTTATTTTCGTGGACACCATAATTCTCATTATTCTAAATGACTTGTTTCTGTGTTATTTAAACATACTTTTTGGTGAAAACCAATGCATTTCATGTAAAATTATGACTGTTTGATGTTTTTTACTGAAATTATTTGTATTTTGATTACATGTTATATCTATGTCATGTTTTTGACCAAAAAAGTGATGGACACCAATCACATACATGATGGTCTGTAAAAAAATAAAAATGACAGGTACCATTTTCAGGGAACTTTTACATAAAAGTTTGACATAATATCTATCTCAAAATTATAAGCTGTCGAAAAAAGTTTCACTCAATAACTATAAAACTGCAGTCATACCACGGAAATCACCATAATTCCTAATGTGCCCCAACTTCATGGAATGAGCCATATATAAATGGGTACCAGCAAGGAAACTTACAGATTATTGTGTAAGGCTGCACAGTTATTGCTAAATCAATAACCGGGCGCTTATGATTTGCTAATCGAGGTAAACCGGTTAGTACAGTTAGAAAAAAAAACGGAAAATGTTCGGTTAGTAACCGGAAATATCAGTCGGTAACCGAATATTGCCCGGTTATGACTCGGTTATTTCAGTTATTCGCGTTTCTGGTAACGGAGTTAAACCATAACTGCGGTTAACCGGTTTCGACGGTTAGACCGAATAACTGTGCAGCCTTATTGTGCTGGTTTGTCGGCTACCAACTGCTATTAGTGGCCTACTATAAACAAGATGGTTAATTTACATCAGTACTGAAAGACTTTAAAAGGGAGTTCCAATCATCATCCTCCAATTTAACGTCAATTTTCCACACATGTTGGTATGATGGGGGCCTTTACAAGAAATGTAAAGAATTGTGAAGCAATCAATTAGTATTATGACTCGGATGCCCTTCCTAACAGTCTCCTCAAAGAGGATCTAGCCAACAGATGAAAACCCACAGAACAGACTGACAAACAGCGAGCAGTCTACTTAAGGGTACAGGGTATCCTACTCCCAGAGCAGACCAATTACCTCACCAGGCTTGCCAAGATTATGCAAGATATGGAAACGCAAACCAGCGAGCAGTTTATGCTCAAAGGTTGAACACAGTGTATCCAACTCCCAAAGTAGACTAATTTCCACATCAGGCTTGCTATTCATTCAGAAGTTATGGGATAGCTAAAATTATATTGATAAGAATACCAGCTGAACCAATGCAACATTTGATGTAACCTTCACCCAACTCATGAACAATGGACATAAATTTTGGGTACTAGGATAGAGTTTACCATTCGACCCATTGTTGGAGGCTGTATGCTACTCTCACCCGGCTGAAGCAGCTGCAGTGCAGGCTGCTTTGGTAGCTTCACGCCACAAGGCGGAAATGGATATATCGGTATGCCTCCAATGACCAGGAAAAATACATCTGTAAAGCGTATTGAGACTTATCAGTGTTGTGTGCTATAGCACTGTATGCACAATATTATCACCATATTAATATTTTTCACATTCCTGTTATATTTTTTGTCCTTGATCAGGTAAACATGATGTCTATATATCGATGCCCACTGGCGCTGGAAAGTCCCTCTGTTTCCAACTACCAGCTGTCTGTAAAGAGGGTATCACCCTAGTAATATCGCCCCTCATAGCCCTCATCGAAGACCAGTTGAAACATCTCCAGGATGATGGGATTGCGGCCAAGACACTCAACTCCAAGATCTCTCCGTCGGAGAGGGCTGAGATCATCAACGATCTCCAACAGACAAAGCCGGCATTGAAGCTATTGTACATCACCCCAGAACAAGCTGCCTCGCCCAACTTCCAGGTAAATTCCCTAGGATCTGATAGCTCTAAAATCATATGTAACATCATGACTGCCCAGTAGGAGGGTGGCCATCCATTATTGATTTCTTGCCAGTGGCAGGAATCTATGCAGTCACGCTTGTGTGTGTGTGCGTGCGTGTGTGTGTGACACTGCTTGTAAACATGATAACTGAACGATGCAAGGTAGGATCCTTTTCATACTTGGGTGGTGGATTACCCATAGTGGAGGAGGTCAAAGGTTATCTGAGGTCAATGTACCGACAAAACACATTCTTTTACCAAAAAGTGGGGGAATTCCACTGCCCCCCCCCCTCTCAGTTGGCCACGCTAGCGGGCTATATGCTTATAAGGTACCCCTGTCTTTCACATGATGATACTATGTTATAAGATCAAAGTTAAGGGTCTAAGTTTTTTATAATTCTTTAAAACACAACAGTTACCGAAGTATTGTTCGGAATAGGTGTATCCGTCGACAACTTGGTGGCACAAACTTACTGAGTCCCTTTAAACTCTTCAAGGTGAGCGGTCAATAGAAGTTCATCAAATCAGCGAAATTAGCATATATGCCTCCGACGATTTGCAGGGCAGGGCTTATAAGCTCTTCGACAGAATTGCTATCTTTTAGTTACTTTTTAATAAATAATTTGTCCTCTTTTGAGGGGAGCGGTAAACAAAGGCTTATTATGTCAGCTAAATTAACCTCCCCTAGAATTAAAGAGCCACCCTGAGTTGAAAACCTATAGATCGAACTTTGAAAAAGTATTTCTGGTCAAAGATTAAGAGTTGATCACAAAGTTTGAGACGTTTTTTTTCGGGGTGGGGGGAACAAATTGAATTGTTCGGATAATAACATATTTATTCAATATACTTGGTCCTATTTTATCACATAATTCGAAACCATAATGTTTATAAGATTCCAGGTCAGGCGTATGACCTATATGCAATCCTTTTAGTAAATACCGCATAATCTTTGAAAAATCTGAAATTCATATAAGGACTTTACTATTTCCCTGTGATCGATTAATAATTCGTGTACCCTCTTTGGGAGCAATCGGTGGAATGAAAATTTGCATTAGCAGATTAGAAGTCTATGGTGTTTACGCTATGTCGGATTTACCGGATTTGGTACCGCTGAAATTCTCATTATTAATTTAACCTTTTTGAGCTAATTTTGTGCGAAAAAGCTGAGGTAAATTTAAGGTCAACATTGTGGGCTGTCTTTTTCAAAGAGGAGAAGGGTGTCACACTTGCACATGTGAAGTGTTTGGCGACACAGGTCTGATCATAGGCGTAGGAGCCCAATTTGATTGGGGGGGGGGCTGTAACGACCTGCCCGACAAATATACCCAAAATTTGTCGCGCTCCGCGCGCTCATTTTTTTTCTTTCAGTACGTGCCCAAAAAAAACGACTTGCCCGAAAAATAAACCCAAAATTTTTCGCGCTCCGCGCGATCAGTTTTTTTGGCCAGGCCCCCTCCTCCCGCCTCCTACGCCTATGGGTCTGATATATCTAGAGGTGTGTCTCGAGGGACGTACGGTAGCTCTAGGGACTTTTCGATTGGGTATCGTTACTGGATGGGTTTTCGAAGCCAGGAAACCACAACCGACTACCGCAGTCAGTGGCGTCGCCAGGATAAGACTACCTGAAAAAGAAGCAATTGTTCACATTTGTACAAATAACATTTCACAACTATTATGATATTTCAACTAATATGATAAAATGATGTCTTTAATTAAATATTTTCTGAAAGATCTTAATAATAATTTATTTGTGTTGTTTCTGTTAATTGTTGAGATAGTATTCCAGGCTTTTATTGAACTTTTGTTTAGACTCAACATTCCTGTTCTAGTATTATTTGTACGATAATGTGCATTCAGCATGTTCAGTTACTGGCGTTTCCTGTATTATGGTGATGTATATCGCTATTACTTATTAAAGGGGAACTGAAGGCTAAACTTGTGAAGAGATATATTGTGGGAAATCAAATACAAATATTTTATCGAAAACCGCATTCAAATAACTCATTTAGTTGTCAAGGTATCAAGTTTTTCAAAGGAAAGGTTGAAGACTGGAAGCAAGTTTTATGATGTCACACATGGAATACGAGCAGCTTTGTCTTATGTAATTCTTTATAATTGGTTTAATTTTTTTATTTTATGAAAGAACCAATTATTTGGAATAAAACTTTTAAAAGTGATAGTCATATTCATAGATCTTGTACTTTAACAAACTGAGATAGAAAAAAATCAGTTGTCATTAATGTAAACCGTTGAACTAAAAGACAACGAAAAACATTAAACTTACAACTCGTAGTCCCTGTGTGACGTCATAGAATTGCTTCAAATCTGCAACTAGTCAAATCTAAAAAACTTGATAACTCAAAAACTAAACAAGATTTTTGAATGCGGTTTTCGGTAAAGTACTTGTATTTCATCGCTCTACAACATATCTCTTCAAAAGTTTATCCTTCAGTTCCCCTTTAACTAATCCGTAAAATGTGTCTGCTAAAAGTCCATTCCACGCCTTATTATCAGATTTATACGGATATCATAATGTCATGAAGGTTAAAAAGTTGAGATTCTATAGAGGGGTCAGACTAAGAGGGCTGGTGTGATCACGAAGCGCAGCATGTGATACTTGCCGAATAACTCTCTTTTGTAGTATAAAACGTGAATTGACGTTAGCATTGCTTAGCTACCATGCTAAATAATGGAACAGTAGGAAATATGAGGAACCACCAAAGTTTGATAGAGGGTCTTTGAAATGTGTCTCGGCAAAAAAAATGTTTCAATTTATTGGCGGCAAACTAATATTTCAACATACCTGCTAAAGTGACGTTTGACACTTTTGTGGTAATTTGATGCATTGTGAGTAGAATGATTATCCATGCTACCACATAGCAACATATTTTCAACCAACAAACAAGATAGAGTAGCAGATCACCAATAATTGTATGCCAAACAAACCCTACAGCGCAAATATTTATGTGACTATCACTTTAAAAAAATATCTTTTACTTGCGTTACATGGGCTCAGGGCTTGTTTACTCGCGTTACATGAATATGGTTTGTGCTGTCGCTACTCTGACAGATGAGGATACCGTTGACCCTTAATGGTTTCAAAATATGTACTCAGTGTACTAACATAGTCAGTAAGCCCCGTATTCAACCTAACCCTAACCCAATAATCAGTAACTACTGTTCCGTGATTTCACATGTGTTAGGAATTAAACACTTCTGTCAGTAGTGACTGTTGGAGGCTATGGACATCGGGTGGATAGTCTGCCGATTGGTATGTGGTAGGCTAAACCGGACGAGTTCAGCTGTTTTATTCACGTAGTTTACCGGAGAAACTAAACTTTGCAAGTCCTGGAAAAAATCTTCGTACGCTGCGGGCCAACCCATGGTGGCGCACTGGCGCTTCGCTTAGCTGAGGTCGAGGATTTTTTAAATTCCAAGAATTAGCAAGTCTAGGGCCAATCACGCATGTCAGGCGTCATCGAAATGGCTCAAAACATCGACAGAAAAAGAGGTCATCTGATATGATGGCTTGCAGCATTACACCACAATCAATACATATGGAAAATGACCAATTAGTCTGTACATGAAGTCATGTTGCATGTGTCGATGACCTTGGCATTATTCATGTAATGCATATTTCATAATGGATAATCTTGTTCTTTGTTTGTTTCACCGATAATTACTAGGACAATAGACAATATTATCGTACTGTAGGATCCTCTCGAGTCCCACGGCCCGAGGCGTTATAGGTGCCGTGCCTTGCCTAGGAACACGACGCAACTACCGAGGGAGGATTCGAACTAGGGATCAACCGCACCGTGGTCCTGGGCCATACCGCTCGGCTATCAATGTGATAGAAACTTACAATGCCTCTTATTATTCAGATAACACTGCTGTTTGCTATTGCAATTATATTTTGTGATTGCTAATTTCACATGACATGACATTTTCACTCTATTTATATATTATTAGCATGCATGGTTTTTCACGTTACATCATGGTTACTCCCGTTAAATGGTGATGCATGTTTCACTTTTCATTTCCTCACTTCATCCACATGTTAGGGTGCACATGCTTCTTTCACTTGTGTGAACAATAAGAATGAATACCTGAACCACATTTCAGGTCGTGGATTTTTTAGTTGCAAGAAATGGATTTACTTCGCTCTACTCTCTCTACCTGATGCCGTAAAAACATTATGCAATTAGTCTAGAGACATACACCTCCTAAAACGGAGATTTTCACACCGCCACCTCGAGGTTATCCCAACTATCTGTACCGGAAGTGTGCTCCGTGACCTTGCGCTAAAACTGGGAGGTTGCCATTTTGAATTCGTCCTCGTCTATCCGCCGTACAGGCTTGACGTACTTTGGAAAAATCTCCCTAAATATCCCGCATTTGTGCTATTTTATTGGTCAGGAGTTTTTTTTTCTTCAGGCGAGGACATCGTTTCCCGGCACCAAGTTTCCTTGCAAGAAGAAAGAGAAGAGAAAAACAGTATTTCTAGGCTTGTTCCCTGGGTTTGTCCCTACCCACCCCCTCGCTCGACCCGTTTGGTTACGGTATTTAGGAACGAACGTTACCGAACAGCCTAGGCCCCATAGCCTAACATAGTTCCTTAGGCTATTCAACATTGCCTCGCTCGACACTAGTTAGGTATTTTAGTTAGTACATCCTCTTCCTACGCCAGTTTGGCTTGATGTTGACACGGGGAATGTAGCACGCGGGGAAAAATATGATTTGTAGGTTACGTTATATTACCCATCAGGGTCCTAAACAATGCATTATTACAAAAAATGTATATGACAAGATATGCCCCCAAAATAATTCGTAGGCTACATCAGTGCTAAATGTATTAAAATAATCAACAAATCGTCAGCTGATCACCAAATATATTACCCAGTGAGTCAGTTTCCGATTAGCCATGATATTCACAATAATTTGGAGGTCAAAACATCATCCAACTCATTGAGCCACTTGAAAAAATGAAATGAAAATGAGAATCGGATATTATTTTCCATAAACTTTTATGTATAAGCATCATAACAAGAGTAATGTCTGGTTCCGAATGCAGAATTTATTTTTGAAGGCCATGTACACTTTGCCGTAGAATTGCCCTTATAACTAATTGATCGTATATTAAATCACTCGGTGTAAACTGAATGATTTGGCCATTATCTAAAAAGGTAATAAAAAGTATAAATAATGCATTAAGGGGTCAAATATGAGTCAAAATAATTACATTGGAATTATAATCCACTGTTGGCACGATTCGAGGTAATATAATATTTTAACGAATTGATAATTAGTGACTAATTATTTTCAATATGAACTGGATTTTTGGCCATTAACGAAATAGGTATTAAAAAGTATAAATAGCGCATGAAGGGGTCAAATATGTGTCAAGATGATTACATCGGAATTAGAATCCTGAATAGGCACTATTTTCAAAGAGAGGGATTATAATATTATAACTGATTGGTAATTAGAAACTAATTATTCAATATGAACTGGATTTTTTTCTTAACCTCATTAAAAAATTTAAAAACAGTACAAATAGCGAAGGTTTTGTTGAACACTGTCATAACCAGCGCACACTTCAGAGAGTCATCGATGCAGATGAAGTCATTGGGACAACATACTTTTTTTCAATTGAACATTGAGAACAGTGAAAAAGGTATTTAAAATTCAAAGAAAATGGCAGGTAATTAACAGCACTTGAGAGAATAAGATTGGAATCCGGAAATCAATAATAAGCGAGATTTATCTCTAAAACTAGAAGAAGTAAAAGTCCGTGTAGCCTAAACTTAACACATTCACCTCGAACGAATCGCTGAATCGGCCGCCTTGGACCATGACAAGGTGTTCTACTCTCCTGAGTTTGTTTGTAGTCATCTTAGTCGCCACGGATTCGGATCAGCTATCATCAAACACGATTGTGTGCGACCGGAATTATGGTACATTGTACTGCGATGGGAGGAAGGTCAACATTACATCCTTCCCATTGTTGTTCAATCAAAGTTGGATACGATCCTTATCCGTAACTTATACCAGCATTTCGGATCTTCAAAGTGGTAATGTGATCTTGCCAACTTTGCCTCTTCTTGATGTATTGGTATTGTCTTCGGATGAAATTCGTTTTTTAAACAAATCTCTGTTACAAAATAACCGTTTCATCAAAAAGCTGCATCTTGGAGGTAACCACATAACCTCTGTACCACAGGACATGCTGGGGACTCTTCATGTTCTGGAATATCTAGATTTGTCTTCAAACAGACTGACATTCTTGCCTCCATGCGCATTCCATAAAAATAGGTTGCTTAACTATATCAACTTGAATGACAACGATATACATGAAATTGCCGCCACATCCTTGACAGGTCTTAACAGTTTAGTTCTCCTTCATATATCCCAAAACAATATCGATACGTTCAGTGGACTAGATGAAGATCAAGTAGTAGGTAACTTAAGCGGGATATATTTGGATAACAATAACATCACAGAATTGATCATGAAAAATCCGATCTTTCCCGCCTGTCAAAGACTCAGTGCTAACTTCAATGTAATTAGATCATTAGAGGCCTTCACCCTGAATGGATTTACCGATGGGAGTCTACAATTCCTGTCATTCGATGACAATCACATCTCTTATATAGACCGTTTTGTATTTGGAGTTGGTAATAACAATCTAAGCACCCTGCACCTGAGAAGGAATCGCCTTCAGGCCCTCCCTGTTTTGTTCCTCCGTCGCCTACCAAAACTTGTGAGTTTAGGTCTTGATGGGAACCAGTTGTCGATAGTACCCAGCGAAACTTTCAAATACAATACTGAAATGAGAGTAATAACCCTTTCCAGTAATAATATCCACACCATTGGACCACGCGCACTGGTCGGTCTAAACTCATTGAGACAGCTTGATCTCCGCTTTAATAATTTGAGTCATCTTCCGGAGGAGATGTTGGATCACGTTGGTGATTTCCTGTTCAGGATTAGCAACAATAATTGGATCTGCAGTTGTGACCTTTGTTGGCTTTACAGATGGTTAGAGAACAGTCGTTTCTATAAATTGAACGTTGAGTGCTTCGACCCAGTGAATCGTAATCGAGAAACTTTTGAGACATATCCATTTGATGACACCTGTAAATGGTTGTTAACCACGCCCACCTTAGTTCATCCGGAGGGGCTTAGTACATCTACAACCAATGATGATGATCTCTTGGATATTCATCGGGACATTGTAATTACAGCTGGTGTAGTATTTGTTATAGTATCTGTTGTTGCATGTACGTGTAGAACTGTACTCCGGCAATGTCTTGGAATTACTCCCCGTAATATAACAGCATAGAATAAGGTGTCAGACTGTCCGAAGAATTTGTGTCGTCTTAACTCAATCATTGATGATGAATTCTTGAATAATCATCAGGACATTGTCATTACAGCTGGTTTAGTATTTCTTATAGTACATGTTGCCTGTGCATGCATGTAGCACTGTCCTATGTAGATATCGTGGAATTATTCCTCCTCAATGTGACATGATACAATACGGTAGTAGAAGAATATAATGGAATAGTGAGGGGATTAATTTGTGTTAACTTAGCCCAACCATTGATGAAGATATCTTGAATAATCATTGGAACATTGTAATTACAGCTGGTTTAGTATTTCTCATGGTATCTCGTGTTGCCTGTACATAGCACTGTCCTCAGGAATTACTACCCTTGACATCATAAAAGAGGGTAGTAGGGATTCAGGATGGCTGCATGGGAAAAGCCAAATTATGGGTGAGTGATTTGTTTCCTGGAATGATCCAATGATAACATATTGAACTGGATAAGTGTCTAAATACACATTGTGCATATGTAATATTTACAGACAGTAAATAACAGCCATCTGATATACCGCCTATTGCGTCTAAATTGTGAAGCTTTCACATGAAACTGAAACAAATAATTGCGCGCGAAACAAGTTAAGGGGACTATATTATTGTCATAAGACCATAAGAGTGTGAAACGAACTCACAGAAACTACTTTTAAAGCAAACAGAGATCGTTATCATGAAGATGATTGCCTCCGGCGAAAGAGCGCCATCTTTTACAATCCGCTAAAGGATTATCTCTTGTCAGTCAATGCAAACAATAATGATACTCATTGTATCCCTTGTCATGGCTACCTATAAAGTTTCAGTTCCCCTCTCCTAAAGTTGTCACACCCGTGATCAACTTGCACTGACGAAGAGCTAGTATTGCTCGAAAGCTCTGCACCAA
>JAODUJ010278266.1:0-10150 GCA_027564615.1 Psolus chitonoides
CAAATGAAATACTGTTGTAGCAGGTGGTGATCTGTCATGTAGCAGTGTGCAGTGGGATCCTCCTGTGTCCCACAGCCTGATATAGCCAACAGAACATAACAAACTCAGACAATAACACAGATCACCCATCCGAACAAATGAAATACTGTTGTAGCAGGTGGTGATCTGTCATGTAGCAGTGTGCAGTGGGATCCTCCTGTGTCCCACAGCCCGATATAGCCAACATAACATAACAAACTCAGACAATAACACAGATCACTCATCTGAACAAATGAAATGCTGTTGTAGCAGGTGGTGATCCGTCATGTAGCAGTGTGCAGTGGGATCTTCATGTGTCCCACAGCCCGATATAGCCAACAGAACATAACAAACTCAGACAATAACACAGATCACCCATCCGAACAAATGAAATACTGTTCTACCCATTCATACACCTGGATTGAAGAGAGGTAATCGAGGTGGAGTGTTTTCCGCAAGGACACAACATGAAAGCTGATTTGGAGAGTCTCTGATGATCACATAACATAACACTCTGTCATCAAAAGAACATAATTCTAAGAGGGTGGATGGGGGTGGGGAGGGATAAAACCTCCAGGTAGCAATCAAACTCACAACCCTTCAAACAATAGTAACAAGCACTACCACCAGGCTATCGTAGGCTATACATTATATGACCTGCTGTTGTTCAGAAATATTTCAACTAAACTGACCTCCAACAACCAGGGTCGCAGTTTCTTGTCCAGCATGATGTCGAAGCCAAGGATCTCGAAGCAGGCACTCCCCTTGATGTGGTGTGGGAAGCAAGTCCTGTAGTTGTGCTTCAGGATCGGATGGGCCGAGATGAGGGTCTTGATGATCACGTCGTGGATGTCGTTCCAGATTTTATCCCTGTCGTATTTGTGGTCATCCAGCCACTGGTTGACTGTGGAGATCTTGCTGCATTATCAAAGGAACAATAAATTGATATGATTGAAAATAGAAGATGAAATTAGTATTCTACAGCTTCAGGTAACCAATTATGACCCACTGATGCTATGTGATCATTGATGTAGACTGGCGAAGGCTCAGCTTCTCTGTTTGAATAGTGTTCAGAGAGTAACAAGGCAAGCGTGTAGCCATTACAAACCCATCCTGCTCCCAGGAATGCCATTTAACGTCCCCATCTGATTGACGTGAGTGAACCACTTACCTAAATGCTAAGAGAGGAGATGGCAACCTGTCTATCATCACTGTACAACAGCTGTGCCAAAACATATCCAATGAACCTAATTACCCCAAACGTTAATCTTCCCAGTACAATGAAACCCGAAATTGCAAAACCATCAACAACTGCAATACAGCTTGTGACGAGCAAGTATGAAGGCACGAGTGGAATTAGAACCAGGATCTCTGTAGTGCAAGTGATCACTAAATCCACTGCACTATGCTAGAACAGAAAACATGCAACAATGAGTGCCAGCCAGGGCTCGAATAAATGTGGAACCTGGGAACTAGGTTCCTGATCAACCGAAAATCTTTGCAATCAACTTCAAAGTAGATCCCAATAAAAGACTGATCGCCTAAAACTAATCAACTGATCGCCGCCGAGTATGAAAATCACAAGCTTTGTTACCGATTTTCACAATCTGCCGTAGATCACTGGAATCGACAAATTAGGCGTGGTGAACTAATTTAGAATCATTTCAGCCTTCGCAATCAACTGTACTTCCCGATCTGAATAGAGTTGCTCGCCCACTATCCTGGTATCTACATAATCAATTTTTGGGGTTGGCAAACTCGTTCCAGATCAGCTTAACATTTTTTTTGTGGTGCCAGCGATATTCCTATGATTTGAATTAAAATTAAACATTGGGCAAAAAGAGAACTTAACAAAAATGCTACAGCAAAGTGGCTTTGCATGTATTTCTAGTCATCTTTCTGTGAGGAACATCTTTCTGTGACATTAGCCAAATTAACATAAATTTCGAATTCTAAAAAAAGGTAACATTCATTATTTCTTGAGGGAGCAATGTTTCCTGGGACCAAGTTTTTTTTTAGATCATGTGATGAAATTGACTGGACTCATTTTTAATAACGACATTTTACTCTCCCTCCCCTGGACTGTAATGCAACTCGCCCCCTCCAGGAGGCTTATAAGAGAGGCCCATGATAGTGTTCAAATACCTATTCCTGTATCAAGAGAATTTCAGTTTAACTCCAGATATTTGATTTCACATGACAATAAACAATTTTACCGTTTACTTCCCGTGTCATCATTCCTCACAAAATCGGTGCTGTGTTTGTTGATTGCATAGTTTGTGAGGTGCATGCAGACATCAACCTTTGAAGAAGAAAACATAAATAACACTAATAAATCACTGTGCATACATAAAGTCATGGGTGGTGGATGCATTGAACAAAACACAGAGACAGTTTGTACCTGAAACAAACCTGTGGTTCTGCAAACAGGAAACTAGGACACCAGTTGCTCAGTGGCTCCTGCTGGATATGGCATCTCCAGCAACAAATTCCAAAAATAACCCTAGATGATCTTTGACCTGTCATTAAACATGATAGAACACGAAGGGCTTTATTGAAAGGAATTTATAATTTAGAAAATGACTCTCTGGACCCACCCCTAAACATTTGACACAACATTCCTAATGACAAACACAATATTTTTAAAAACTTACCCAAGATAAGGCTTGGCGCTAGCAGCACGATCGAGGGAATCACAAAATAACAAATATGATCCCGCAAATTACTCAGTGGAGAGGGAATGTTCCCTTTTTCATCAGTTTTTTTTTTACAATTGCCTCTTCATGCCCCAAGGCGCCACTTCTCTTAACATAAGTACTCAATGTCTTTGACACCTTAGGGGACAATTGCCTCTTCATGCCCCAAGGACACCACTTCTCTTAACACAGGTACTCAATGTCTTTGACACCTTAGGGGACAATTTTGCCATAATCCAATATATTTATGCTGAGCACCCTGGGTACAATAAAATGTCTCTCTCCAAATCTGACCACAGATAGATAACCCCTCAAAGAAATTGTATATAAATCCCTCTTTTGTTTATGAAGACAAAGAGGGGAAATCCCTCTAAGAATCTTTGAGCTTGTACCAACCCTGCCCAAGAGTATATGTTTCACAAAGAAATTTTGCAACTTATGACTCACCAGTGGAGAGACAACTTTTGTCCTCGATATTCCTGAAGACCAAATATGAAGCACAATAGCTATCATCAACAAAATGTTTGGTCCATTTCAAATTTACTTATATGGGGAAAAAACATTTTAAAGAATTTTCAGTGAGAAATTTTGATTGACTAACTGGCATATTGACACAGGATCATCTACAGTAGCTACACCACAAGTGGCATTCAACGTAGCATTCCCGGTTTAATTTATGGTTTTCGGTGTCCAAGCGCATTTGGGCAGTCTGTGATTGGAATTTGCGCTATATAAGTGATATTTGTATCGTATTGTAAGTAATGCCATTGGTTTGACTTTTTCATAGGTTCTGGTTGAAAAATGTTTGATTGATTGATTGAATTTATTTGGCAAAACATTTCACAATGCGTACAAAACATATGTTTAAACAGATTGCCTAGGAAAACACATTAAAGTACAAAAACTTATTTCCAATGTGGTCCTAAACACATTGTATACTTACCATTGTCATCAGACTCCTCACACTAATCCCATACTCGAAATAATAAAACATGTCCACTCCATAGCGCTAGCCCCAAGAGACTACACTAATACACAATCACATATCCCTAGTGCACAACTCCTCAGGAGTGACACCAACTTGGACAAGAGTCTATTAAAGATCATTTTCCTCATGTACCATATTTTACACAAGTTCATGGTTCTTCGATGAGCACCTGTTATAGGCTCCCTGAATAATTAAAACACTAATGAACATGATAGACCAAACTTTCCTGAGGTTGAATAAATGAGTGAAGATCACAAACAAGTTTCCCAAACTTACCACATTGCCATTAGTTGGCTCAGTGTACTTCAATGTTGCAAACCTGGCCAGACCATCGTTGAAGACATAAATCCTGAGAGGGTCGCATGAGGTCACCAAAACATAAACTCTAAAATCCATCTTAAAACCATCAATGAGGAATGGCTGTTACAAAAAGAGGGGAGAATACAGAATTTAACATCACTTTTATTGCTGTCGCTATTTGCATGTGTGTTCGGTTGTTGAGTTAAAAGCAACAAAAACTTACAAGAGGGCAACCCATGGAGTTGCTGATCTCATTGCCTTATCATGTGCGCTGTCCATCTGTGCATATTTCTGATAAACCATAATATTATAGTGTTTATGTGGCAAAGATATACTAATATGCTTTAGAATCATATGATAGAAATTTTGAACTGTATCTAAAAAAACAATCAGTCTTGCCAGCCACAAGCTCTAAAAAATACATAGTACCTATTGCACGATTTCTCTCAGACTGAATCTGAAGTTTCCATATTACAGCAGTAGTTTTTGAAAATACTTTAGATACCCTCGAATCCTACTTCAATTTTTCATCAAATTTTAATCAATTATACTTGGATTAAACGAAGAACGAAGCAAAATGGTAATTATTGGAAATTTCTGGTAATATGCATATATGACGAATTGTGTTCCGAAACTGGTTTCGTAGTTGAAAAAACCCTGGAGAGTACCTTTAAGTCTAAACTCCCCAACTCATCTAAGCTATGCACGTCCTTAAAAGGCAACAAGAGGCAAGAAAAACAAAGCCACTAGTGCCGGTAAATTGAACTCCGGACAACCTCGGTTAGGGCAACACCTAACAATAAGTGCATCCAATATGAAAGGTTATGCAACAAACTGTATAACATTTTGAAAACCACTACTGTTGATGTTACTCAAACCTTTCACAGTGGTAGTCCTGGTTTTTGTCGACCGCCTCTAATAGCCTTTTTTCTTGAGTTTTGCCTGCCTTTAAGGTTCACATTGCAGACCCACTGATTCATAGCATATCATTCCTCTCTATACAGTGATTTCTGAAGATCTTCAGTCTTAACAGCCCAAGCCTCACTACCAAACAAGAATACCCTATGTCACATGCATCAAACAACCTACCCTCGGGAGATAAGGGTAGAGTTCTACTAGTGAGTGATGGTAGAACCTCCCTAAATTTCCTGCAAGCACTCTTCACTCTAGCCGACACACTCCGAAGACCTACAAATACCGGGTCAGCATCTGGTTGGGGATAGATAGGCTTCGCCTCATGATCAGGTGATGTGCCCTTCAGCCTTGGTTGGCATTCACCTAGAGTTGGTCTCTTGATAAACACACCGGTCTCATTGCCTTATTGGGTTGGCGTTAGGGAGTGGATCTGGCTGTACAATCTGCCTCTCTCTTTCAATGTGATGACTCCGAACCAAACTGAGATTCTCAAGTCATTATATCTGAGTGGGACCAGCCTGATCACAGATGACTGCCTCAGCCAGATATGCTGTTACTCATTCAGGCAGGGCTTGTTTGTCACTGTGCTGTGCCCCTGTTGTTCTAGCAGGAGGTGCCAGAGGCTCTGAAGAGTGACAGATGTTAGGTAACTGCTGGTGTGTGGGCAATATAACCACAGATGACTGCCTCAGCCAGATATGCCGTTACTCATTCAGGCAGGGCTCGTCACTGTGCTGCGCCCCTGTTGTTCTAGCAGGAGGTGCCAGAGGCTCTGAAGAGTGACAGATGTTAGGTAACAGCTGCTGGTGTGTGGGCAAGCACCGGTCACTAGCTGCATTCAGCTCTAAATGCTCTTGTTCTGCCACGACCAGCCTATGAATTCTCCCTCCGAGGATAAAAGGTTAATGAATCCATGCAGTAATAATGGAAAAGCGCCATCCCTACAGGTGATTGATGTGTTAAGTCATTATCTCTGAGTGTGACCAATATAACCACATGTGCTACGTGCCCTGTTGTTCCAGCAGGAGCTGCCAGTGGCTCTGAAGGGTGACAGATGTTAGGTAACTGCGGGAATGTTGGCAAGCACCGGCCACCAGCTGTATTCAACTCTAGATGCTCTGGTTCTGCCATGACCCGCCTATAAATTCTCCCTTCATGGATAAAGGGTCAAACAGATATCTTGATTGCAAATCCACTGAGCGGCTTTATCATGCTTTTGTCACGTCACGCCTAGACTATTGTAACAGCGAGTACAAAATTCTGCAGCCAGATTAGTTACGCTTTCCAAGAAGCATGAACATATTACTCCAATCCTCCGTGAACTCTACTGGCAACCAATACAACAACGTAGTAATTATAAGATAGCATCACTCACTTTCAAATCACTAGATAGTATGGCTCCTGCCTACATTTCAGAACTCATCACCAAATACAAACCCACTCGTTCTTTACGCTCTTCATCACAACTTCTCCTTTGTCACCCTCAAAATTCAAAGTCTAAGTTCTACGGAGAGTGATCCTTCACTGCCGCTTCTGCGGAGGTTAGGAACAGTTTGCTGGCAGATGTTTCTTTAACCAATCCTAATCATTTTAAAAGGGATTTTAAAACACATATTTTTAAACGTTCAAAATGAACACTATAATTTTGTATTCAATATAATTGCTGTTATTTTTCAATTAGGCCTACTCCTGTTTACATTTGAATTGTTTCAATTGTTAATTACTTGGTGCATTTTTTATACCATTTGGTATATTTTAGCAAATTTCTTGTACAACGCTTTGAGATCATACTGGAAAGTGCTTTATAAGTAGCATATATTATTATTTTTCATTGAACTATAACTGTACCTTTGCAACATACTGCTGAAGCACCATGTGTTCTCCCGGTTTGATATCTTTAGGGTTCTTGGTGATGAATATCCCTCTTCCCTGGCAGCCGCTCTCTGGCTTGCCTATGTACGTCTTATTTTTCTTAGCTCTGCAAAATGCCTGGAAATCTCCAAAGCTAAAATAATACAAGAATGGAACCATAAAAGATTGAATACCGGCCAACATTTGAAACAAAAATCTGGGTTTATTTCCAAAAATTGATGACAATGTCATAGCCAAGTGGTTAGAGCATCTGCCTGGCACCCGGGAGGCCTGGGTTCAATTCCCAAGTTGGGTCAGTCACCCATAGACCTAAAAAATGGTACTTACTGCCGCCTTGCTAAGTGCTCAGCGTTGAAAGGTTGGAGTAGGGAAACCATATATATCTAATATTCAATAAGCCTGTTCATGAACTCGAAAGGTTCAAATTTAATTTGGGCTAGCAACGTATGGTACATGATACATGGACACTTGCCGCCACAGTTATCAGGTTATGTGTATTACTTATCATATATGTACATGCTTAAGCAAGTGCACAAGATACTGCATCATTAAAGATGGAGCTCGAATGACCTGACTCCAAGCCAGGTCCGGACATGCGCAGTTGAAATCGTGAAATCGTCTATTGAATGGTGATTCAATTGAACGTCTACGGCCTCAATGGGCTATAGCGAACTATAATGTCATCACCAAATGCATCTGGCTATATTTATTTACTACAGTTACACAAAATTACAAAATTTCTTTGCTGTTCAGGGTTGCCAAACTGCCTTCAGCCATATCATTTAAAGGGCTGTGATATTTTCACGGGCCGCTAACAATATCAACAGTTTCAGGCTTATTTCTTTGCAAATTGAGGAATTTATGAGAGGAAACATCTTTGGAGGTATTACGGTCATGCGTCTTAAGTTAGGACCCTCTTACGTGACTCGCCTAAACTTTCACTAAAAGCATCTTTGTACACTGAATCTCCATAACTTGAAATGGACAGACCCTAACCTAGTGAAACTATACATTTTGTAAAAGGTTTTTCCCAAGGAATCTAAAAATGACATTATTTGTGTGGTAGGGGCAAATATTGAAATATAATTATCTTACAAAGTATACAATTTTTGTAAAAATTGTGGAGGATCCCAAAATATCAGGGTCCCACAATGCTACACCCCACATGCAATTAGAGGTCCGATTTAGATTCCTGAAGCTTAGATCTTTCCATACATATGAAGTTTGCTGGGGGTTTATGATACTCAGTTTTTGAGATTTTTTTTACATAGACTCCTGTATATGGTTCCGTGTCCTGACTTGCCAGCCTACACGTTCGTCAGCTCAATTATTCTCAATTATGAAGTTAATTAGCATCAATGGAGAACTAGGCTTTTCAAAAAGACCAATATGAAGGGTGTAGGTGGTATTCATCTTCATCTTAAAAATAACATTATCATTTCATTTTTTTCAAGAAAAATGTCACGCTGCCAGCCTATAAAGGGTCCCAGACTCCCAATATAAGACACTCACACATGGCCGTAAGTAATAAGGGAAACATACAGTATGATCTCTGTTTTGTACAAAGAAATTGTTTTTGAGCATCTAACCACAGACTTTTGCCTAAACCAGCTGACAGACTTTGTCCTGATTAGATTAGAAACCTTCACAAAATGAAGACTCAATTAGATCAGTCGATTCGTCATCCTTGAAAATGCAAAACCACAAAATGTTCACTTATTCCTTAATTAAGGAGCTACAGGGAAAAGAAAAGTCTTATTTAACGATCGCTGGCCATCCTTGCTTGTTTGAAAATTTCAGGTTTTTCGTTGAACTGTTGACTGAACCAAGGCAACCAATCACAGCGCAGCCTAGATTTCCTTTCCGTGCATGGACTGTAAACTGCCCGTTTTAAATAAATTTTGGTCCTAGTACCTCACTGTGTGTTCTCATATAGGCTGGCTGTTAAGTGTGGCTGTGGCCACGCGAATAGAAAAAGTTGCGTGTATTTTTACCTCGTTCTTTGGTTTGCGTGGATGTTTTTTGTTTTTTTCAGCTGGTTATGCCATAATTATTGGTAAATATTAATGTGATGGTAGTTTTGAAATTTGAAATAAACTCTGTAAGCTGGTTTAATGAATCTTATAGTCAGTTTCTATAATTCAGAAAGTAGAGGTACTGAATCATTTAACACTCTCGATGCCATTGCCATGTTAATTCAACATTAGGGGTATGGGGGTCCTAGAGCACCAGCTGGTAACTTTGTCTACAAATTCAAATGGTTACATAACAGCTTTCATGCTTGGGCACCATAAACACATGCAGTGGCGCAACCAGTGGGAGAGGCAGGGGGCAACGGCCCCCGCTCTCAAAAGTCTCACCCCCCCTGCTGCCCACCCCAAATGAAATTTTAGAATACAGTGTAATTTTTCACGTTGACACACAGACCAAGCCGGTAGTGCATGGGGAGTTTCAATAATAGTTCTTCTAAACATGAGATCTCAAAATAAAGGATATTGTAGATGCAATTAACTTGCAAGGCCTCGGAAGTGCCATTTCCGGGGATCTGGGAGGCATTTTTGGCAGAAAAATCCTCATACGCTACCAACTGATGGTGGCGCTCCGCTCAGATAGTGTTACCCTACTCTTAAACAATCTTGCCCCCTGTCAATCTCTTGCCCCCCCCAAAAAAAAAGTCTAGTCATGCCACTGGACACATGGTTGTAAAACCTGGCTAGTAGGACAGTAACAAGTTTCGCGTGAACAAGGAAGGGTGTGTGTGCTGGCGTTCACTGTTAGCATTGAGAAGGTTACCGAGATAGCAATCCATGGAGTTCAAATACCCAGTTTCATTGCTAAAGGAGCTCGGTATAAAGATTGTGTGTCTCAAACTGTCATCATATCTTATCCACATTAGGCCTACAGGTGATGAAAGTTTTGAACACGATCATCACAAACTGTCACAAATCCTCCAAGATGTCTACCATGATCAGTCATAAACAGTCACAAGTTGTAGGTCCTGACTGATCGTGGAACAGATCATGAAAGTATGAAAGTAGCTTAACACAACTCAATTGTTACTCTAATATTAACTACAGTATGATTCAGGAGTACTGTAATTTAGCAGTTTTTAATTCTTGTTTGTTGGCGGACTATTTTGAGGAAATGGTACAAATGCATTATGTTTATATTTCATTCCTTCTCTCTGCATGGAAATGTTCGTCTTTTAACCTGAATATGCCTTATTTGTCACTGTACGTTAATATGGTGGCTTTTATGTTTGCGTTGGCCACAGAAAATAAGTCTATACAAGAGCCGAGGGCTACGTGATTCCTTGCATTTAGATTTAAAACCTGATTTTATTGAAGTTTGCTCTGTCAAG
>JAODUJ010278377.1:0-10148 GCA_027564615.1 Psolus chitonoides
GGGTGATGGTAACAGGCTAGCGCCAGGAACAAGGATGCAACCACTGAGGAGAGGGTGAGTCACAACCCCTCTCATCTGTTGGGATTTTGGTGTATTCGTTCTGTCCGAAACTGGCGCAGCGGCGCCGCGACTCAGTTGAAAAAAACCTCCATCCAGTCGGAATTTTGGACATTCACACCCCCCTATCGTATGACCCTAGCTACGGCCCTGGATACATTGCATAGTGTAGGCCTCCTATAGCCCACACTATTATCGCCGACAGGTGTCAGCCGCCCGACAATATAAATATTTAACTAGTATGTTTTCAAGTGAACAATATGCGTAAAATTTTCCCTCTCTGGTATAATTTCTTGATCCGCCCTAATTAAAAATGAAACAAATCAGACAGACTAATAATTGAACATAGAAGTGATTTCTAAAGATGAAAAATATAGCACAAGATTAACTGGTGGTTATTCCCAGCATGGACGTCCGTATATTTAGTGTGTAGCAAGTGCTAAACCTAAAACAAATAAAGTTGAAAAACAAATAAATAATCACCTTTTTCAACTTTGAAGGTTTCTTTGACATTAGGAATAGGGTTAGGGGTTAGGGTTAAGTTTAGGTCGATTTCTGATGATGGAAAGACGGACGTCTATGCTGGGAATAGCTGCCAGTACCAGATTGTATCTAGCCTAACTATAGACACTTAACATAAAAATGTTCTCAAAGGTGTCCCCCTCCCTTTAGACCTCCCCCAGGGCACGGATCAATAACCGCTCCATGAAGCTGTCTTTCTTTTCAATTGGGCAAATTTGGTAACCCTAAATATATCCCGAGCATAATATCCAAGTACTAATATTCGCTCCTTCTTGTCTTCATGTTGTGTCACTGGTGCTGAATGTGTTGTTATCAGCCGAAGATCGCATAGGATAACCTAAACAAAACTGCGCGCTCCGAGGGCAGTAGTGTTCTTGTCTTTTTGTCTTGTTATGTATCATTATTAGCGGATTAGCTCAGTTGGTAGAGCTCCGGATTTCTGATCGAGAGATTGTGAGTTCGAATCCTCCTTGGACTGACCGAGCGGGTTTTTCCGTTGTGTCCTTAGGCAAGGCACTGTACCTCAATCGCCTCTCTCCACCCAAGTGCTAATTGGGTACCTGCGAGGTAACTTGTAAATATATAACGTAGGGCCGGATTGTGGTAGCATGCGTTGTGGGATGTTCCCCGGGGTACACGCTTCTGTGACATACTGTGGTACGTCGGGATCGAATAGATTGGACTGCGCACATTGTGCGGGAGTGACAAGTTACCAATGACCAGGGTAATGGTTGTGAAGCGCATTTGAAGCGTATATGTGTAAATGCGCTATATAAAACTCTATCATTATCAATCATTATTACTTGCACTGAATGTGTCATTTATAACCCAAAGATCATGCAACCAACAATTTTCTGTGCTCGCCATGAGATGTCAGTTGTGTTTAAAATCTAACATGATTACCCTATATATTATTTTGGTGCTTCGCACATACTCGACGAATTGGCTTAGACAAGGGGTCGGTGCCCCTCATCCCTACCCACGGCGGAGTTACTGGCTTCAAAGTCTCCTGGAACGGCTAAAGTGAAGTACTCAATTTTGCGCACTTCGCGCAGTGGGGTCAGTTTTACCCTTTTTTCATCAATGATCGAATTAGGAAACCAGAAATCCAAAAGGATTAGTGATTCTTTGCTTACAAATTGGCCAGTTGTATCAGCTCACTACTACAAATAATAAATGTCACAAAAGATACTTCATTTTGTATAACCGCCAGAGTGAATCTGTGTTAACCGCACAACACCAACTCCTAAGGGAGTATGCACTCGTTCAGGGAATGATACATAGAAGTAAACACAATGTTGTTATGCTGTTTATAAGTGGAGCATTTGACCTCTCATATGCCAGCATGACTGCATAGATTCCTTGAGACTTCGTCAGGGAGGAATCGTACCAGAAAACTAAGAAGGTTTTGTGATTACTTGCCTCTTTGAAGTGCCGTTTCAGTCAGGTATGGTCATTAATTTGTTACAGGTTTCATGCACCATATCTAGCTACCTGCTCAGAAAACACTGTATTGTTAACCTAATTGGTACCAGTGCAGGATGAAAAGTGACACCATTACAAGTTTGAACAAAGGAGCCCCGCCCACTCATTATTAATAATGGTTAAATCAATGGGGATCATCTACCCATCATGGTCAATCTATGTGCCAAGTATGACATCAATCCTTCATTCCACTGTTGAAATAATGAGGTTACGAGCAATTTCCAGCAAAATTACATTTAGCCTGTCTCTCATGAAAATTAATGAGATGCAACAAGGTACTACCCTACGCGTGTACCCCAGCCTCCTACCAATGTTACCAAAGCAAGTTTAAACAAGATCGGCCATACGGTGGCCGAGATATTCACATTTAAAGAAAATGCTCCTAAGCCCCGCCCCTCATGAATAGTACTGAGATTGCCACCAAAACCAATAAGTATCATCTACTCACCATCGGCAAACCATGTGTTATGTATGACATCAATCAACGGTGCCACTGCTGAGAGAGAGAGAGGTACTACGAGCAATTTTCGGCGAAATTACATTTGGCCCCGTCTCTCATGAGTAATATGAGATGCAATAAAGTACTCAACCTACACATGTGCCCCACCTCCTACCAATGTCATCAAAACAAGTTTGAACAAAATCGGACATATGGTTGCCGAGATATTTACTTTTGAAGAAATTGCTTCTAAGCCCCGCTCACTCATGAATAATAATGGGATTGGCACCAAAGTCAATAGGGATCATCTACTCACCATGGACAATCCATGGGCCAAGTATGACATTAATCCACCTTGCCACTGCTGATATAGAGGTGTTACAAGCTTTCTGTTACAGACAGACACACATACAGACACACATACACGCAGCTATGACCGCATATATTACTTTGTCCTTCGAAAAGTAATTAAAGAGGAAAACATTACGTCACATTGGGTCTACTGGGGGGGGGGGTTGCCTCTACCCTTGCCAATCTACACCATCAGAGCTGGCTACACTACTGACTTTAATCTACATTGCCTCTCTCCACCCATGTGCCCAAATGGGTACCAGAAAACAAAGAAGTTGGGAATGTAACATACTTGTTGTGTGGGAGGATTAGCATACCTTCTATTATACAACAAATCAACAAAGTTGTAATCTGGCCTAAACGCTTACGGAAGAGAGATATATTACATTACGATAACATGCCCACTTACGACCCACGTGGTGTGCATGGTAAATTTTGATGGCTTACCAAGTGGGGTCTATGTGGGTTTTAGATGGGCTTTGAATAACTGAGTTACCACCAATTATTAAAGTAATTATGTGGGCCAACACCTGGGGAGTTGATATGAACATGTTGACAAAACCATGTAAATTGAGACCTAATCAATATGCCCCAGTGGACCCTAGGTGGCTCTTCCCATCACGATACCCCTTCAAGGTTGCCCATGTTGAATCCATGTGAGACCCTCATTACATATTATTCACGTGGCTTGTATCAGCTCCTCCCTCACCCACTACTACAGGGCCTATATAGTACCCATCTTATCCTGCACGTGGGACCAATATGGCAAATATTGCCATGTGGTCAAAAACATGTGGATCCAATGGAGATTGCCCAGTTGGGACCCAGTGAATATGTCCTGATGGGCCCTATGTGGATTTCCCAATATATAATACTACATTGGACCAAGGTAGGTCCCAAAATAATCATATGTGGGTTTGCCCATACAGAAATATACTACATTGGACCAGGGTAGGGCCCACAATAATTGATTTGACGTTGCCAATATGGAATCCATGCGTAGCCAAGACTTCAACTGCTTACATCTAGCCCATATATGGCTTATACCGATCCCAATCTTATCTCGCACAGGCTAACACATGTTGGGCCAACATTTTCCCTGCGATCAAAACCATGTGGGTCCCATAGGGGTTGCCCAGTTATGATCCAGTGAATATATATCAGTGGGCCCTATGTGCGCTTACCCATATGGGGTTCTGAGGTTTGGTCATAGGACCCATTGGATACCTCACCTAGCCCACTACTGTATAACAATCCCATGAAGGGACCCGCCCTTATCCACAGTGGGCTAACACATGTGGGGTCTACATGGTCCCAGTAGCCCAAACCACATGGGTCCTTCAGAGAATACCCATTTAGGATATGAAGTAACCCACGTTTATCCCATGTATGAGTGGTATGTTTTATAGGCAGGCAAAACAGGATACATGTAGGTACAGTGTCGTATCGTTTGTAATAAAAGTGTGAATCCTACATTTTCATTATGAAAAGTTTATGGGTGTACGTACAGCTTTACAAATGCTCACCACACCTGCAGAATTCGCTAAACACTGCAGTATTACCATTTCTTTGTCATGAATTAGGTAAATTTCTTTGCTACTAGAGCTCAATTTTAGTTCCATACTGTCCGCATCATGCATCGACTAGAACAATTAGGTTATGTTATTTACCTATGCGAAAAATCGGTAATAGCCTATATTTTATATAATGCCTCTTCCTGGGGATAAAAGACGCTTATTAAGGCACACCACAATTACAGGCAAATTATTCTTCCAAACTGTTCTCTCTTGGGGAAAAGCCCTAAACAATGTTGGTGACTTTCATGACGTGACATCAGGGACTCTATGCCCCCTTTTGGTAAGCTGATGTTGTGAGCATAAAAGGAAGGACAGCTTGTGTGAAAATTACGGGGATTCAAGGAAATTTGACCCATTATAGCAGTTCGCTGCCGAAATGTCAGTGAATATCAGTTCGCCAATTAAGTTGTTAGGGTAGAGTGTCCTACCTTAAACTTCATCCTCTTTCACCACAAAATATAATGGTCATGGTATCAAATGATTGGTAGGGACCATCAAGACCCAAGGTGTCAACTTGTGAGGGGGACCTCATTGAAAACTTGAACTTCTACAAGACTCTAGCGGCCAATTAAAAAAGACAGTTTAGTGTGTAAGTCAATGGGTAAATTATTTATATAGTATATATAGTATAGCCTATATGTATATATCCATAGCATCATGTTCTTTAGTATTTGCCCCATATGTACATAAACTATTTATTTTCTCAAATTTGTAATCTGTGTTACATCCTACAGCGGTCAGCCGCCCCGACAGATTACCCATTTTTGTTGTCGAGAATTACAATTTTATGCCCTAAACATGTTGGTGTGCCTCGCAAGATGCACAGTCTCTATTCGTTCCTCTTTCATGGTTTTGTTTCATTCACGGTTAATAGATTGCTCTTAGACATATGCAGTGTATCTCAATTTTCATCGAAACGTAGGTTACTGCACCACACAGTAACCTAGACATACTGCATTCCATTAACCAACCCCACATTATGTGTGCGCTACACGCGCTCTGCTTCCTTTCTGTTTTCCTCCAAGCAGGGCTACCAAAATCTATAATATTTCTTCACAAATGTGCATGCGTGGTACTCAGTGTACATGGAAAGCGTGTATCGTGCCAAATATACAATAATTGTGAATGATATAGAGACATGGAAGTTGTCCACCCCCGCCCGTCTGGAACTTCATTGTCGACCTCCCCCTCCTTGTCAGGGTCTTCGCTTGCTGGCCCCTGTCGAGGAGCTTGACCCTCCTGTCGGGCAAATCCTTGTGCCACTACTCAATCGATACACACACAAATTTCATTGCAAGAGATCACCATATCAGCGCATTTCCCATTATGCCATTGTTTATTCTCAAGACGTTACAAAAGATACAATGGAAAATGGTATCAAATGCCCTTGATCGGTTTGTACATTTATGAGGGTAGTCCCGTTAGAATGATTTCATTTATATATGAATTGCGGTGGCTCACATAGTCCATGCTTAGTGACATGGTATTTAAACTGGGTTGCTATTACTTCCTTAATTTCCTTAGATCGAAATTCAGCTGGACAATATACACTGCTCGATGGTTATTCCAACAGTTCTTGGCACCACATAGGGAATCATTTTCACCTCTAGGTTGCTAGGGTTTTCAGTGTTGAGGTCTATTGACCTCAGATGATATCTGACCTCTACCCATACACATTTTATTACGTGGAACATAAATTTGAAATATGTTAAACCGACCAGACGTGGTCAACTTAACGTGTTTACAAACAAAATGTTCTCTTAATTTGTCTACGTTTAATGAGATCTGGCATGGTTTGACTGAGGAACATATTCTGGAGAGCCAAATGTTGAACACTAAGACCTAATTTTGTAGTATACAGATAGAGTAAATAGACATACCGCAGGTGTACTCATCTTCAGAAATGATACTGGGGCAGTCGCTATACCCGTCACAGACCCTGTTGTCCGGCAACATCTTCTGGGAATAACACACATAATTACCAGCCGATGGATCTGAAATGATATCAAGTGTGTAGCTTATCTGGTCGTATTCCCATTATGCATTACGATCTTTGAATTTGTGATACCTTTTAGAAACAGTAATGAAACCTGTATATTTCTCATTGTCTGACATTATTCTGGAAACCTTTGATATTTTACACTGACCTGATATACTTTACAAAGTACATATTTTAGGCCCATAATCAGTCTTATCCTGAATATGGATACACCCCAGGGGTGAATTGTCTTAAGGAGGACAAGCTGCTGCTGATCTCCAATTCTCAACCGGTATTCAGCAGAGAGACAACGTGAATACGGATAGTGGTTGGTCAGGGTGCAATGAGATCCTCATGGAATTACCTGAACCCAAAATATTTGGATCCAGAGTCTAAACACTACCAATATACCCCTGGTCATATGGCTGGTGGTGGAGCACGGCACAATGGCATCCTGACGAGTCCTACAGCCCGAATCGGTCAAGTACCTTTAACACGCAATCGGTTGCTCCAGAGTCTGAATACTACCAATATACCCCTGTTCATATGGCTGGTGGTGGAGCAGGGCACAATGAGATCCTCACAAGTCCCACAGCCCGAGGCAGTAAAGTGTTTTGAACTCACAATCCTTGGCTCCGGAGTCTGAACACTACCAATATACTCCTGGTCAATATGGCTGGTGGTGGAGCAGTCTGAACACTACCATTATACCCCTGATCAATATGGCTGGTGGTGGAGCAGGGCACAATAAGATTCTACCAAGTCCTGAATCGGTGAAGTGCCTTGAACTCACAATTCTTAGCTCCGGAGTCTTAATACTCCTAATAAACCCCTGGTCAATATGGTGGTGGTGGAGCAGTCTGAACACTGCCAATGTACCCCTAGTCAATATGACTGGTAGTGGAGCAGTGTGAGTACTACCAATATACCCCTGGTGAATATGGCTGGTGGTGGAGCATGGTGCAATGAGATCCTCGTGACTCCCACAGCCCAAAGTGGTAGAGTGCCTTGAACTCACTATCCTTGAATCCGGAATTCAAACACTATCAATAGACCCCCAGTCAATATGGCTGGTGGATGAGCAGGTGGAGTGCCTTGAACTCACTATCTATATCATTTGTAAGAACAATATTTCCGATAAACGGCAGTTCTCTACCAACAATAGAATTTGAGAAGGTATCGAACAAATTTTGATAAAGAAGGTAGCAGTAGAAGATCCTGAAATGGATGAAGCATCACGCCCCACTTCCAAACCCCTGGACATGTGGCTGGTGGTGGAGCACGTAGAGTGCCTTGAAATCACTACCCGTGAATCCGGAGTCTAAACACTACCACTATACCCCTGGTCATATGGCAGGTGGTGGAGTAGGTAGAGTGTCTTGAACTCACTCTTCTTAAATCGGGAGTTTGAACACTACCAATAGACCCCTGGTCGATATGGCTAGTGTTGGGACAGATAGAGTGCCTTTATCTCACTATCCTTGGATCCGGAGTCTTAACACTATCAATAGACCCCTGGTCAATATGGGGGTGGTAGGGCAGGTATAGTGCCTTGAACTCACTATCCTTGGATCCAGAGTCTTAACACTACAAATACACCCCGGGTATTCAAACTGGGGGGTCACGACCCTTTTTAAGTTCACACAAATATTGTTGAGGGTCGGCTAAAAAATTGGTAAGGAAAATATTGCCGATATGTTTAAGAAAGCGGCAGGTCCATACCAACAATTTAATTTGAGAATATCGAAGACATTTTGATAAAAAAGGCAGTAGTGTGAAATAGGGCTGGTAGTGGAGCAGTGTGAGCACTACCAATATACCCCTGGTCAATATGGCTGGTGGTGAAGCAGGGTGCAATGGGATCCTCGTGACTCCCACAGCTCAAAGTGGTAGAGTGCCTCGAACTCAATATCCTTGGTTCCGGAATCCAAACACTATCAATAGACCCCCAGTCAATATGGCTGGTGGTGGAGCAGGTAGAGTGCCTTGAACTCACTATCCTTGGATCCAAAGTCTAAACACTACAAATATACCCCTGGTATTCAAACTGGGAGGTCGCGACCCTTTTTAGGTTCACAAAAATATGTTTGAGGGTCGGCCAAAAATTGGTAAGAAAAATATTTCCGATATGCGGCAGTTCTCTACCAACAATATAATTTGAGAACGTATCGAAGAAATTTTGATAAAGAAGGTAGCAGTGGAAGATTCTGCAGGGGATGGAGCATCACGCCCCACTTCCAAACCCCTGGACATGTGGCTGATGGTGGAGCATGTAGAGTGCCTTGAAATTACTACCCTTGAATCCGGAGTCCAAACACTACCAATAGACCCCTGGTCATATAGCAGGTGGTGGAGTAGGTAGAGTGGCTTGAACTCACTCTCCTTAAATCGGGAGTCTGAACACTACCAATAGACCCCTGGTCGATATGGCTAGTGTTGGGACAGATAGAGTGCGTTGATCTCACTATTCTCCGGAGTCTGAACACTACCAATAGACCTCTGGGCAATATGGGGGTGGTAGGGCAGGTTGAGTGCCTCGAACTCACTATTCTTGGATCCAGAGTCTTAACACTACAAATACACCCCTGGTATTCAAACTGGGGGGTCACGACCCTTTTTAAGTTCACACAAATATTGTTGAGGGTCGGCTAAAAAAATGGTAAGAAAAATAATGCCGATATGTTTAAGAAAGCGGCAGTTCCATACCAACAATAAATTTGAAAATATCGAAGACATTTTGATAAAGAAGGTAACAGTGATAGGTCCTGGAGGGGATGAAGCATCACCCCCTCCCCAACCCCACAACCACCTGACTTCCCACCAGTATGGAAGCATAACTTGTTTTTAATCTTGTGAAATAGGGCTGGTAGTGGAGCAGTGTGAGCACTACCAATATACCCCCGGTCAATATGGCTGGTGGTGGAGCAGGGTGCAATGGGATCCTCGTGACTCCAACAGCCCAAAGTGGTAGAGCGCCTTGAACTCAATATCCTTGGTTCCGGAATTCAAACACTATCAATAGACCCCCAGTCAATATGGCTGGTTGTGGAGCAGGAAGAGTGCCTTGAACTCACTATCCTTGGATCCAGAGTCTAAACACTACAAATATACCCCTGGTATTCAAAACTGGGAGGTCGCCACCCTCTTTAGGTTCACAAAAATATGTTTGCGGGTCGGCCAAAAATTAGAAAGAAAAAGATTCCTGTATTTGAAATGAGTCCTCGTGTCAGCTGCACCGTGAGGCTGATTTATTAGGGATCACTAAGTAAAACAGTTTGAATACCACTGTACTAGACTACTGTATTTTAAATGAGTCCTCATATGTCAGCTACGCCGTGAACATGCGGGTGATTCAATAAGGGACACCAAGTAAATTAGTTTGAATACCACTGCACTAGACTACTGTATATACTTTAAATTAGACCAAATGTGTCATCTACGCTGTTAGCACGTATGCTATTTATTAGAGGCCACCGCGTGAAACAGTTTGAATACCACTGCACTAGAATACTGTAATTTAAATGAGTCCTCATGTGTCAGCTACACTGTTGACATGCAGGCAGATTTAATATGGGTCACCGATCATAATGGTTTGAATACCACACTGCACTAGACTACTGTATTTGAAATGAGTCCTCGTGTCAGCTGCACCGTGAACATGTAGGCTGATTTATTAGGGATCACTAAGTAAAACAGTTTGAATACCACTGTACTAGACTACTGTATTTTAAATGAGTCC
>JAODUJ010278488.1:0-15582 GCA_027564615.1 Psolus chitonoides
TCCAATCTGCTATCCCTAAATCATAGACGTTAAATTGTGCGTTTGCACGAGACTGGCTCTGCCAGCTTGGCGTTAATCCTCCTGAATTGGAGGTGTGCCGAGTTCCCGTCAGGGAGAATCTGCTCAAACAAACTAACGATGAAATTGATAAAACTTGCACCAGTAGCTAACGGTGTCTTCGGATCGAATCGGCTGTGCACTTGGGATTCACCATATATATGGTAGGCCAAGCTTAGCTCTTACATTTATTACAGGTAAGCCATGCTCTGTACAAAAAACAGTTAACCAAAGCTGCTTTCGAAACTAATCACTAAATAGACAATGCAGCAGAAAATGCCTCACCTCATTACTACTTCTGTCTCCTCTAGACCTTCCTGGCCTGTGTCTCTGGCCTTCTATCCTCACAGGTTGGACCGTCCATCCTTTTCCTACTTGGTTTTTCGTTCCACCTCCTGCACCTTTCAGCTCCCTTTGTGCCTGAGCTATTTCTGACTCGGAACTCCTGTGCAGGTCTTTGTACTCCTTTAAGAGTGCTTCGATCTCTTCTTTCTGATCAATTAACAATGAAGGGGCACTGGTCACTAGGTCCTTCCTCACACTCTGCAGGTATTTACGATGCTCGCTTGGTAACATCTCCTGTTCAAGACCTGTACCGTTGTACAAAGCGGGTGATGTCGATTTTTTTCGGCTTGTGCCATTGTACAAAGAGGGTGATGTAGAATTATTTCTATCTGTACCATTGTACAAAGAGGGTGAGGTAGGGCTCCTTCCACCTATTGGGACATCTTTCTCTTTTTTTGGGCTCTTCTCCAATGCCAGAATTTCTTTATTTTCTTCGGCGTGCTGTTTTTGTAATGTACTCTTGGCTTTCATCCAGTCTTTCTCAGAGATATCATTCTCCAGGAACTGTAGAAAGGCATCTGTCTCCCCCATGCCATGCATGATTTTTGCCTCCATTAGTTCTACTGCTAGATCACTCCTGTCCCAGCTGTTACTAAGTCTTCTTATATCTGTTCTTTCGTCTCTAAGAGCATCAAGCTCGGGAGGGATGTTCCAATTCTCTCCAATGTCTGGCCATCCGACTTGAGTTCCCACCCCATCAGGAGTACATATTTCCACCCTTGTATCAATTTCATAACTATTAACTGGATCTCTTCTGACAATAGTGCTATTCCTGGCCAGGAAGTCTTCATATTGATTCCTGACACCAGTAATATCCCCCTCTGAGAGGGCTGAATCCACAGGGCTTGGACTATCATCTGATTTATTGGGTGGACTAACAACTTCATCTGTTTGCAGGCTGCCTGTGAAGACACCACTACTGGACGTCAGATGTGATTCTGTACTTTTCGATGGAAACATTTGGGGATTATTGACCACTGTTTCTTGTTGTCGCCGACTATATTCACTAGACTGACTACTCACCCACCCATCTACAGAACGATGCAAATCCCCTGACCTTGCAGTCTCCGACTCCCGAGAGCCATCATCTGTGTTAGATGGTTCAGGAAAGTTTGGATTATAATGGGCAGGGTTGCAACATTGTTCAACACGATTAGGAAAAGGTGGGATGTTGATATTAACAGAGAGGACGTAATCATTTGAGTGTTCCTTTGTTCTCTGAATAGGTAGATCCATAGAGAAGTTTCCAGAGGTGCTGCCACTTGACCTCTCGGTGCTGTTCCTGGTATTTGCTGCTGCCGAATCCTTTTTAACTGATGGATTGTCATCATTGTTCGGTTCTGTTGTATGATCAACAGGTGTGGCAGAGTCAGACATTAGTGCTGTTAATTCTGGTTCCATTTTATCATCAAAGAGTTCAGAATCAACTTCCCCTGAATCTGGCTCTGGTTCTATGATTGAATGAGGAATATTTTCATCCTTCTGTTCAATAAATTCTCTTTCCCCTATATTAAAGTCAACATATTCTTCCACTTCATCTTCATCTGCAAATTCTGAATCGCAGCTGACATCTGAAAACAAAGGAATCTTGGCCCTTTCTGGGACCAATTCCTCCACTTCTCCATGTATTATACCATCATCTGAGTCATGGTCTTCATAGCCATCATGATTAACATGGTCAGGATTTTTTTCTGGAATATCAAATACACCAAGAGCTGGATTGTCACCATCTTCTTCGATGTTGGACAAAGTAGTATTTCTCTGTATTGCAGGTGGATCTCTGGACAGACTATTAATTCTCTGGTACAAGTCTACTTCACAGGTAGGCATCACAGCCTCTTTATGTACAGGTTCCCACACCACTGGAACCAGGTTCACATTGTCATCATTGGTTGCATTTCCAAAGCTTGAGTTGTCACTGCTAGCTTCTTCAAGTGAAGATTTACATCTTGCACACAACTGGTTTGGAGGTGTTTCTGTAGATGAACGTTCTTGGTTTGGCACAGGAATGGCACTGCTAACCTGCTCCTTTGCAGATAAGGTATTGCCTTGAAAAATACAGTTTTTATCTGAATCCTCAGTTGGCTCTTCATTTCTATCTGTTGCCATTCCATCACCTACTGACGACATTGGTGAATACTGGTTATCACCAAATTGTTCATCATCAGAGGTTATTTCATCAGACATACTGTCAGCATCACTTCTTGTCCGGAATGTAACCTGGTGTTCTACATTTCTGGGTTTTGTAGAATGTAGACTGCTGTCCTCCCTAGAATTTCTTCGGAATGGTGACAAACTGGATACTCTCTCATTGTAACCACCCTCACTAGACGTCCTGTCGAAGGAATGGCCATGTGGGCTAACTAGCAAAGGGTTATCAAGAGCAGGCAAACTCACTGATCTAGCAAAGGGTGTTGGTTTGAAGTTTGTTAACAATGGGAACAAATCCCACTGGAAGTCATCAGAGGGTGAAACTGGAGAATATGCATGTCTAGATTCTGCAGGTCTTGTGAGAGAGTCTCTACAGAGAGATGGCTGGGGAGATGTCTGAGTACAATGATTCACAGATGGTGTCATCAAGATTCTTGGGGATGACTTCCAAACATTTGAACATACACTGGGAGGCATTTGGGGAGATGTCTGTGTGAAACTTGTCGAGGTTGGTAAGGATTCCCGGTGTGGTGATACCCGTGGAGATGTTTGGGTGCATGTTGTAATATTTGGCCTGTCAAGACCGTTGGCCTCATTCTTTGGGGTGGTACTTGGTGGACAATTGTTTTTTGTTAATGCACTCCGGAAATGTTCATCCTCTTGACTAGACTCTGATTCCTCCATCTCTCTTGAGGTACTCCTCTTCAAACTGTTAGAACATGTTGTAAGATTGTGATCATGGTGTGTAGAACTCAATACATTGGATTGTAGAAAAGCATTCATACTATTTGCCAAGTCTGAAACCGTCTCTTCTGCACTATACAGCACCTCATGCATCTCTGGTTCCCTGCCTCCTTTCAGTCTAATAAACGTGCTTAACTTAGCCTGAGAACACCTCACTGGAGGGTTCTTGTTAATCTCAACAGACTCCGCTTTACAATGACTGCCATATCTTTTCCTGATTCTGACATTAGGTGTGATATCACCCTCAGATACATCACTGTCACTGCTACTGTCTCTCATCTGCCTGTCTTTGCTGAACATTCCTTCATCTGGTGAAGAGCTTGGCGATGCAGAAGAAGAGCACGGTGATGCTGAAGAGAACCGAACTCCTGGAGATGCGAACGTGAAGGGAGGGGCTTCGAAGGTAGAGTTGGGAGGAGAAAAAATACAGCTCGCTGGTGGAAGCATGGAATTACGAGGTGGTGTTATCAAAAGTGGGGCAGGATTGTTAAAAATGTTTGTGTTGGATTCGCTGACATTCACGTAACTACAATTAGGATTCAGTGTTGTTCGGTATGATAAGTTTTGTTCAAGAGAAGCCATTTCAAGATTGGGGTCTTGCTGATCATGTTCAACAACTGGACTTTTGACATGATCAATTGGAAGATCCTGTTCAGCTGTGAAGATATCATCGATAAGAGCAATTTCAACCCTAGGTGGGAACCATTCATCACCTAATCTAGAATCATTCTCTGCTCTATAACTTTCAGATTCAGCTTCATCACTGTCTTCCGAGTATGAATCTGACTCGTAAATATTTATATCCTCTTCACATACATCACCATCTCCCATGGAAAGATGATGGTAGGATGGTATTTTGCGATTACGGGAGACGGGGGATGACGCCAGTTCTGGTAAGTTATTTTCTTCCTCAATAGAAGGCAGAATGTATGGGTCAAATAAATCTTCTCCACTGATCACATACCTCTTATCACAATTGAACAAAAGACCAACTGATAGGAGATTCCTCTTGAAAGAAGCAATATCAATTTCATCATCACCACTGTCACTGCTTTCATCTTCAGCAAGTGATTCAGCAACAACAGTTTCCTTCATAGCATTCACTACATTATCCTGCAAGGAATCATTCACAGATGATACTTTTCTTGGGGCTGGCGGTGAATTCTCACAATCATGACCTTTTACTTCACTGAACCGATGAATGAATGGATCATCACAACTTGCATCTTTAACAGAAGCATCATTTCCAACACAAGTATCATCATCCATGTCATCTAGAGTTTTTTTATTGAGGTCCTCCTCAAAATCACCCTTTTGGTACCTTTCTGGTTTTGGTATCTCCCTGGCAAATTCTTTGGATGGTATAATAATATCATAAAAACGTTCCTGGCAGCCAACCTTTCCTTCACTATCACTGTTTGCTGGTGCTTCCATAGGTGTTACACACTTTTCTATGCCACCAATGATAGTGTTTTCAAGATAGTGCTGTTTACTCTCCAGTTGTGCTTTATCACTACCCTCAAGGTAACTACCAAAGTCTTCCCCGATGCTCTCTTGAACATCTGGATTCAATACAATGTAGAAAGTATTGCTGGGTTCAGCATAATAAAAATCCCTTTTGTATATTTCTTTCCTTTTGTCTGTTACATCAGCTTTTATTGTCACTCCATCATCCATGTGAGTACTCACAGGAGACTTCTCAATTTCTCCACAAACACTAATTTTGTCGTCTTCCGTTTCCGAGTCATCATTTCTAAACAAATCACCCTCAGCCTCACACTGCAACTCTTGAAAACTTTTTGAACTCCTCTTGAATGAGCGGTTTTCATCATGCACAGAAACAGAATTGTCATTGACATGTAGTTCAATATCCGGGAGAGACAAAGGAGATGCATCTTTATCAGACGTGACAGAGTCATTTGAATTATGTTCCTCCTCTTCATTTCTTGGGCTTGTTTCAAGATAGACATCTAGACTGACAAAAGACTGCTTCAGTTCAGTAGCATTACCCAAGTAAGCATCATCTTTCAAATATTCTGCATTGCTTCCTCCATTCTGGTCTGCTGCTGCAAAGTACAATTTTGAATGCAGGTTCTCTCCAGCAGCACATCCACAATTATCTTTGGGTTCCGATTTGATACATCTAGTATACTCATCTGGTATATGAGCTTCATCTTTGATAGAATGATGTGGTGCATTGATGGACACACTACTTTTGGGAAATGTTTCCAAGTCATTACTAGAACTTGATCTGCTGTCATCATCTGGTTCCATTGATTCCTCTTTCATCATTCCCGTGTTTCTGACGTTCTCTTTATCTCCACCACAGGAGTAGGCTGGACAACCCAATGTTTCATTAAAGACATCTTTACTACTCTCCATAGAACTCTTTTCCACTGTTTCATTTATTGAATTTTCATCCTCTGATACATGATTTGGAAGGAAAACAACATCAGTTTTGTGAGAAATCCTCGCTGGTATATGGATTAGTGGCTCCTCATAATTCTCTAATCTTAAATTGGACCAATTATTTGCATTTTCCTGAGAAGTACACCAATTGTCTAAAGCACTGTAGGCTGGAGGAAGATCATCAACACCATATGAGTTGTAACTATCATAACATTCATTGTTAACTCTATCAGAATCATTACTACATGTAGACGGATTGGTGAAGTATTTATCTGGGATGGACGTTGGCTGATCTGGGTGGTCTTCAGACAAACAACATTCGGAATCACTATGAACACATGAAGAGTTGCTATCAGAGAAATTGGCAGTTGCCAAGGTTGAAGAATCATCTGAATAATCATGAGAGATACCGCCATCCGATGGTGAAGACATTAGAACATTGTTTTGTCTGACAATGTCTTGACAAGCAATACCATTATTGGGCAATGAATAATTATACATTTCGCAGTCCAAACTACTTCCATCAGAATCAGATGTCAAAACAATTACTGGGGACTGATTTAGGCATGGGTCGGTGGTATAAGTTATACTTGAATCATCTCCTGCTACCTCTCTGTGAAATGCGTCATTGTTTCCCACAGGAACACATTTCACTTGATCTTGATTACATGTACTTGTATCACACACTGGTTCCAGTTTCTTGTCCAAACCATTGCCACAAATCCACTCTTCATTAGATGGTGAATACCCCACCATGTCCTTATTTGAACTCTCCATGTTGGCAGGCTCAGTTTGTGGGGAATGGTCAACCAGCTTGATTGGTTGGGATTCACAGTCTGATGCAGATCCATTCAGATTGATGTCATTTACATGAAATGTCTGATGGTTTGGCATGAGTAGTTCTTCTCTTTCACATGACATCTCTGAGTGAACTTCATCAGTTGATACTCTGTTTGGGATACTAAACACTCCACTTTCTGCTGGATGAGATGTCAAAACAGAAGGAATATGCTTACTACCCTGTGAATTACCTCCACCTCCAGCAATAAGAATGTCTCCTTCCATCTTTTCAGCATTTTGAAGGGTCTGGCATCCAACTTCTTTTGATCCTTCATTGCTCAAGTTGGCATTGAGTACATCAAAATTCCAAAGATCACCATCATGACCTTTATCTATCTGAAGATCACTCACGTCAGCATCTTCACAAGGCTCATCATGTGGAGAATGCTCAGCATGTGTGTAGTTCACCTGGACTTTATCTACAGGACAAGTTTGTGATCCTGCCTCTGAAAATGTCATCATCTTATCTATATTCGTCTGGGGGTTTTCAGCCAAACTATTCGTTGAAGGTTCATTCACTGATCTAGAGACCATATGACTATTTTCTTCACAGGTATCCAGCAATCCGTTTTGGTATCTCACATCCAAGGGACAAATAGTAGTTAATTTGTCCATTGGTTCAGTCACAACATGTTCAGGCCCATGAAGAGTAGTATCACTGTTGGCTTCAGTGTTCTTCAGCAATTCAGTCTGACAACTCCCATCTCTGAACATCTTGTCATATCCAACTTCACTAGCTGCAGGTAGTGGATTCATGTGTTCATCATTAATATCATCCCCCATCACACCATTAGCCATATCCTCTGTATTGCCAGTACAGCGGCCATCATCCTCACTGGGGTCTTCATTATAATCGGACAGACTTTGATCTCTCAATGCAAGCTCATCTTGTAAATGCAAACTCCATTTATAAGTTGAGGAGGTACAATCATTTGCTGAATGCGAGTCATCACCTAATGGTTCTCCACCATTATAGCCATTGAACAGATCAGCTTTTATTGGGTTGGTTTGACAATATGCATCCAATGTGGTCCCATCTATCTCCCACTCATGTGAACCATTCTGTTCCAGCATATCAGTTTCTCCATCACTTCTGTTGTGATTTTCATTTATATGACATTCATAACCTTTATAGATATTAGACAGATCAACTTTTATTAGGTTTGTTTGACAATATGCATGCACTGTATTCCCATCTATCTCCCTCTCATATGAGCCTTTCTGTTCCAGCATCTCAATTTCTACATCACTTCTGTTCTCATTTTCATGTATATGACATTCATCTCCATTATAGCCACTGAACAGATCACCTCTTACAAGTAGATCACCTTTACTTAGGTTTGTTTGACAGTATGCCTCTGCCATAGTCCCTTCAACAATGTCAACTTTTCCCTCCATCAGAGTTGCTTCTATCTTTCTCTTGTCTGGTGAGGTACAGTTACTTCCTGAATTTGAGTTGTCATTTGGTCCACTAGTATAGCCATTAGACATACTAATTTCCACTAGGTTTGTTTGACAATCTACATCTGCTGTAGTCCTATCCATCTCCCCATCAACTTCTTCCCTCCCTGTAGTCTCTTCTATCTCCTCATCCAAGTCTTTCTGATCCTGGGACATATTAGTTTCTTCATCACTTGCAAAAGATGTATCTCCATTATACTGCACAGAGCTGTCTGTGACATCATGGATGCTACCAAGAGAGGAACTATCATACTGTGGCAGCATGTCTTCATCACCGTCACTATTAACATCTTGTTCTGTAACTGCATTACCCATCACCACCTCTACAAGAGGTTCATCAGTGACAGGTTCGTCAATGACATCATTCACCACCACTCCAAGGGGTTCTTCGACAATGGAACCATCCCTCGTCACTGCTCCAAGGGGAAATTTACTGCAGTTTTCTTCTTTTCCATCCTTTTTCTCAACACTATTGCATGATAGTAACACTTCACCATAACAATTGGCATTTAGCAGCTCATCTTCAATTTGGTCATTGGTAATGCCTCCTGTACAACAAAGTTCCTGAACTTCATGGCCATTGGAATTTATATCAAACTCGTCATTCTCAGCATTTTTAGATTCCTGTTCGAAATCAGACAGGTTATCGTCTACCTGACCGTATGACTCCTGTTGGCAAAGGGTATGATGGTTGTTTTCCTTGGGTACAACCTCATCAATTATATCACAACAAAGTAATGATTCTCCAGGGGTTAACAAAGTTGATTCTAGTGTTTCCAGCCCACTCAGGTCCTCTGTCGGAGTATCTTCAAATGGACACGTTATAACATCATCCTTTGGAATAATGGGCAGCAAAGGATTATTAGAGTCATGCCCACTATATTTCGTATAATCTTTAAAGGTCTCAGCATTCTGCTCCTCAACCATTCCGTTACCCTGTCCATCATTGCCTATCCCATTTCCTTCATCATGGTGTAGTTCATTAGTTTGACTAGTTTTGGTTTCATCAAGTACTGCTTTATCAAATATGTCTGTTGTCTGCTCCAAATCAGGCAGGTTACTTTCCAATTCATCCCGTTTTAGATTTCCTTCCAGTGGATAATACATTCCCTCCTCGGTCAGAATAATTCCATTTGATACAGGACCATTGCATATAATTTTGTTGCATTCTGCGTTACCAAGGTCCTGTCCACTATCTCCATCCTTGTGGAACAGTTCACCATTACTTTCAGGCTCATTAGAGCCCTCCTCTAACCCAGTCAGATTACCTTCCATTCGATCATGCTCTGGACTTCCTAGTAGTGGATAGCTTGTGATGTCCTCATTCAGAATAATACCACTTTGTACAAGAGCACTGCAGTGTTCCCTGTCTGTGTTTTTTATGTCATCTTCGCAAAGTGTTTCGCAATTATTTTCATCTGAAGCTTGATAACTTGAAATTGATTGCACACTGTCAACAGACAAATCTGACGTTTCTTGTGGGTATTCTTTTTCTAGTTTATCAAACTTTCTGTCTTGGAAACACTCCTTCAAAACATTGTGAATAATTTCTCTAGGTGAGGTGGATTCACTAGAGAGCAGTCTTCTTCTTGTGGTAACACCTCCCTGTTCATCTTCAAATATTTCTTTTTCTGGATCAATAACTGGTGGATTCTCTAGACCATATGAGGTTGGATTTATTCCCTGAGGGAGTAATGTTTCTTGTGCAGGGGCAGCATTTGTTGATACCTCAAGGTTACCCTCAATTTCATCCTTGCTTCCATTGGGTACTGTCACATTTTTATCAAGTGGTGGATTTTTCAAATCATTAGACATTTCATTTATTTCTGGAGGGTCAATCTTATTGGTATCATATATGACATCACCAACACTGACTGATGATTGTCCTTCTCCATGGGAGACTTGTAAAGATTCCTCAGGAATACTCTCTATTTTACCTTCCCCTACAATTCCACTATCAGGCAGTTCACTGTATTCATTGTTTACATTCTCTTCTCCACTCTCATTAACAATCGTATTAATTTCAAATGTTTCTGTATCACCAACTGATAGATTCTCTAGATCATACGAGGTTGGATTTATTTCCTGAGGGAGTAATGTTTCTTGTGCAGGGGCAGCATTTGATGATACCTCAAAGTTACCATCAGTTTCATTCTTGCTTTTATTTGGTACTGTCATATTTTCATCAAGTAGTTGATGATTTTCCAAATTATTAGACATTTCATTTTTTTCTGGAGGGTCAATCTGATTGGTATCGTTTATTGCGCCACCATCACAGACTGATGATTGTCCTTCTCCACGGGAGGCTTGTGTAGATTCCTCAGGAATACTCTCCATTTTACCTTCCCCTACATTTCCACTAATGGTCAGTTCACTGTATTCATTGTCTACATTCTCTTCTTCACTCTCATAATCAATCGTATTCATTTCAAATGTATCATTTTCTGGATCACTAACTGATGGATTCTCTAGATCATACGAGGTTGGATTTATTTCCTGAGGGAGTAATGTTTCTTGTGCAGGGGAAGCATTTGTTGATATCTCCAGGTTACCCTCAATTTCATCCTTGCTTCCATTTGGTACTGTCACATTTTCATCAAGTGGTGGATTTTCCAAATCATTAGACATTTCATTTATTTCTGGAGGGTCAATCTTATTGGTATCATTTATTACACCACCATCACTGACTAATGACTGTTCTTCTCTGTTGGAGGCTTGTGGAGATTCCTCAGGCATACTCTGCATTTTACCTTCCCCTACATTTCCACTATCGGTCAGTTTGCTGTATTCATTGTCTACAATCTCTCCACCACTCTCATAATCAATCGTATTCATTTCAAATGTTTCTTTTTCTGGATCACTAACTGTTGGATTCTCTAGATCACAGGAGGTTGGACTTATTTCCTGAGGCTCATTTTCGCTTGTGTCATCTTTCATATCTCCATCAGGTACTACTACATCCCCACCTAGCAGATGGTCATCTCCATTGTCCATTCTCTCGGCTTCATCCTCATGATTACTTGTATCCTGTTTTATTTCAGTATCACCGAGTAATGTTTCTTGCACCTGGGCAGCATTTGTTGATACCTCAAGGTTACCTTCAATTTCATCCTTGTTTCCATTTGGTATTGTCACATTTTCATCAAGTGGTGGATTTCCCAGATCATTAGACATTTCATTTATTTTTGTAGGGTCAATCTTATTGGTATCAATTATCACACCACCATTAGGCACAGTTATATCTCCATTCCACAAAATATCTTCTTCACTGTCACAATCAATTGCAATCATTTTGTTTTCATGTTCGTTGAATATAGACACTTTTTGTGGATTGACAGACTCATTTTTCTCCTCAGGGACATTCTCAATTTTATCATTCATTGTGGTTCCAATATCTACTTCCAAATTTCCATCCTGCAGTTTGCAATCTCCATCATCCAATTTCTTTTCTGTGTCCTCACAATCTTTATTATCCATTTCATCTTGCTCCTTTTCAAAATTGCCTTCAAAATCACTCTTGTCTATTTCATTTTCAGAATCACAGAGAGATATTTTTGCAGGAGTAAAGGTTTCAAGCTCCAATGAATCTTCACTTTCAATCTTGTTATTTACTGGACATTCTTGTGAAAGATGATTATGAACACCCTCATTTGGATCAATGTCATTTGGTGACATATCTCCCTCATACAGTTTGCAATCATATGAAACTGCCTCATATTTCATATTTTCAGGGGTAGGGGGAAATGTCTCTTCTAATTCTTCCTCACTGTATTCAAGAGGAGGTGATGCATGAATATCATCATTCAAGTCTAGTTCTTTGCCTACCCCTTTCATCATGAAAGTAGACTCCTTCATGGATGGCAAAGATGGGGATACCTCCCCTAATTCTGGAAATTGACTATCCTCGTCAGCTTTTTCTAAATCTTCACCCACATCACCATCCAAGAAATCACCATTTGGAATCAACCCCGAAGGGAAAATGGAAACGTATGGTTGCCTCTCCTCTTCTTTTTCCAGTTTCACTTCCACAAGTTGTTGATGTGTGTACTCCCCTGGAATATCATGGTCATTTTTAGGACAACAAGCAGAAGAATTTTCACTTTTAATTTTGTCCTTGCAGAAGGTAACCTCGTTTGTGGTATTGGAATTCGAATCATCACTGGAAAGATTATGGGAGCTGAGAGAACTTCCACTTTCATTTATTGTAGGTAGGATATCAACCTCACGTGATGGTAGGTGATGGTTCTCGAGTGATTCTCTATAGTCTATCATACCATCTTCCTGCAAATTATCACTCTTTTCACTTCCTGACAATAATGAGTCTTCCCTCTCTAAAGAATCTTCATAAAAACTGCTTTCATCCTCACTGTTGGTTTTCCCAGTGTCCAAATCGTCTAGTTTGTATTCATTTTCTGGATTTATAGCATCTAACCTTTCACCCAGCCATGACTTGAGTTGTCCATGTGGCTGAGATGCATCGATATCATAAATTTTGTCGCATCCAATATATTCAACTGTTTTGATTGCATCATCGTCCTCATCAGATCTATGAGCAAGATCAACCATGCTAGAACCTCTTTCCCAAGCTCCACTATTTGTTGGACTATCCCTTGAAAGATCTTCCATTGAAACACATTTCTCTGAATTCCATGGCATATAAAATGATTCAGCAGTGTTTTTCTGAACAGGAAAGTTATCCAAGGACTGCCATATTTCTGATGAGCATCGTTTCCTTGCAGAAATTTGCTTTGGAAACAGTGACGGTGATAGAAGACCAACAGAAGAACCAGATTGGGATGGTAAACAATTTCCTATATACGGACCAGCCCTTTCTTGCTGCCACACGGCTGGTTTCTTCTCTCCCTTCCTCAACATCTTCCTGGTTAAGTTGGGATTCGATTTCATCTTCTTTGATGGATTATATTTACCTACCTTTATGGCAGGGATATTCGGTAGGCTATTAGTTCTTCCAACAGAGAGGTGTTTTGCCTTTCCATCGTGATTAGATTCCAAAGGTTCATTCCTTGATAAACTGTTTCTTCTTTTCAGTTTTGATTCCTGTCTATCTTTTCCTTGTGTATTAATCCTAGGTATGGATGAACTCAATACAGAATGTTTTAATGTACCCTTCGGTTTTTTACTAGACTTGGTCAACCCCCCATTTTCTTGAATCTTAGGTTTTGTATGCTTCAGATTAGCTCTTTCATGACTGCTCTTTGCAGCAGGGAGCCTTGCCCGAGATGGAGATATCTCTCTCCTTACAATTTTTCCTCTTTCTCCGTCTCTTTCTCTACTAACATCCAAGTCTTCATACTCTAGTTCGTCCCTTTTCTTAAGATATTCAAACTTTGGTTTACTCTGCGGATAAAGCCTTGAAAATACAGTGCTTCTTGGTTTCTCGTTGGTCTTTTTAGCAAGTCTTTTTTTGCCATCTGATAGATTAACTCTTCCATCTGGAGGTTTCTTGTCTACAGATGATATATTTAAAGACTGTGACCTAGTCCTATTCGGTAATAGCTTAGGAATAGTTCGTTTCTGGGAAAGACTTGATGATCTCTTATTGCTCTCTAAAGAATTTTTCCTGCTTAACCTTTTGGCAGAGTCTCCCTTCATGGTTGGCATTGATTTTGCATTTCGCTTCAATTTGGAAGATGCACCGGTGTCTTGTGTTTTCTGCTGATCCTCCAAACTGTTACTACTACTGGTAGTATCTGAACCAACTGACGATAATCTTTCACTCAAAGCGGAGAATGAGACCAACCTCTCCATCTCCTGTAGACGTTTTTCTTCCTCCTCAATCTGGAGTTCTGTTGACATTCTCTGAACATCGACTGAAGCTTGCTTTCTTTCAAGATTAGCTTCCGCTTTCTTCTCCGAGTGTTGCATGACCAGCTCTTTCAGCACTAAATGTTTTTGATTGATATCCATCTGAATTGGCTGGAAAGGCTCTAGGTTGATATACTTTGGAATGGATTTATCCAAAGACTTATCCAACAGAGATTCCACTTCTCCCAGCAGCCACTTGGTACCTGAAGAAATGAAGCACACATACAAGATGTATTACACTGTATAAAGTTAATACAAGGACTTGCAGATGTTTGTGGTAAGCTTAACATACTACAAGAAGAATGCAACTGTGTACTACGATTCCTTGCCTTAATAATGAAAATGATGAATGTAGTTGGGGGTTTTCACTCCCCTTTGTAGCTCTGACAATTTGGTGGATACAAATGGTTTTGTGTACTGTATATGTAAGTTCACAACAATGTGTTAATTATTCAGATCTTCACCCCCACTTTTACTCAATTGTTGACATGTACACCAAGCATGTGTATATCATCAATGGTTTTAGTTTTAGCATGCAACTGCTGATGACCTTTTAGAGTTGGTACGGTTAGACCACTGTTCATCTCAAATAACCTTGTATCTCTACCAAGTTGTAATAGGCTCCTTGCACTCACTAGGGTTTGTCTTATCAAATCAATTCATTCATAATATTTCCAATGCTTGACCAAATGATCATGGATCCACACTGGAATCAATAGGTTTCTTGTACTCCAAATATGAACTTCAGTTAACATGTTCACAATGTTTGTTTCACCTGTGACCTTAAATGACCTTGAAACAGCACTGACATTTGTAGAGAGAGAAAAGTTAATTGTGTATATCAGGTCTATGCGGGCTAACCGAACCATTAACCGGTTACACGGTTTTCAACCGGGTCATGGAGTAACCGTTTTTTTTATCTACTTTTTTTTCAATGGTCATTCTCGAGGCTGTAATTACTGGACAACAAACGTCAGTACTGTCGATCAATATTGCGTGTTGTAAATGAGATCTCTCATGCAAATAGATAATCTCCAAGTGCTACATGTAATAAGAATTTACAATACCATAGATTTTATACTCTTAACTAGCTAGCTGGAACTAGAATATTTATCCATATAACCCATCCCTATTGTTCTACAGGATTAAATGGTTGTTCCTAGATCTTAAGTATATTAAGATGGTGTTTGTGCAACGTACCGTATTACACTAGGTACAAAGTGGTTCTTTGTCAGGAGAAATATTTTGTCAGGAGAGATATATTATTTCTCCTGGTTAGGAGAAATAAAAACATGGCAGAATGGATTTCTTGCAGTATTTGTGACATGTGGGTTGAATTTGAGAATTTGGGAGTAGTCGATCAAGATTTTGAAGCCGCCGGGAGGGTTGATCTCGATTATGTCTGTAAGAAGTGCAACATGTTATCAGTACTGGAGTTCAGGTTGGCTGAGATACAGGTGCATATGTTAAGTAGGGACGAGGTGCATGTTAAATGGGAGATTGTTGACGAGTGGGAATCAGTTGATCCCAGAGGTGCTGGTAGTGATAGGATTTTGGAGGGTTTGGAGTCTTTAGAGATTGGCGTTGCGACATTTAACTCTTTTGAGGGGCTTCATGTGGAAGAAGGGAGTGAGGAGTTGGTTGAGGTGATCGAGGAGCCTGCTATGGACAGGGGGGAGGTGGATGAGGTCAAGGTTGGGGGAGGATGCCAGTACAGGGGTAGTGGGCCCAAGAGAAGTAATTGGTCCA
>JAODUJ010278489.1:0-10148 GCA_027564615.1 Psolus chitonoides
TTCTACGGTAGTCGTTCTTTCGCCTCTGCTGCTCCTTGTTTGTGGAATGGCCTCCCAAACTCTGTTCGTCAGGCCCCCTCTCTGGCCTCTTTCAAGTCACGTCTACTACCGGGATGGCGTTCCCGCATTAAACTGTGACCAGCTGACTGCCAGTGAGTGGTAGGATGGCTGGATCCACATAGAAAACCAACAGGAACCCGAACAGAACCAGCCATCCCATAACTCACTGGCAGTCAGCTAGTGACAGTTTGATGCGGGGAACGCCACCCCGGTAGTAGACCACACAGAACACTAACAGGAAGCCAACCAGAACCAGCCATCCCACCACTCACTGGCAGTCAGCTAGTTACAGTGTTATCCAGGGAGACGCTACTGATCACGGTAGACGACTGACACACAACAACAACAACCAAATTCCGCAAAGGATAGCCACGCAAAGTCCGCTTACAGTCGTTATTTTATGTCGCTCTTCTTTCTTATCTTTTAAGGAGGATGTTTGCGTACCGGTACTAAAACTAGAAACATAGATCTTTTCAACTTAAAACAATGTTTGAAGAATTTATGAAATGGTTTCATAAAATCCAGAAATCGACGTATTACTTTAAAAACAGAACAAAAACTATTAAAAAAGTCAAGTCAAACGTAATATATGTGACGTCAGCTAATGAATACCAAAGCACCATAGGCTTTGTACAATCACGTGAACATTTAGTCAACATTTTTCAGACGGTGGAGATTCTGGTTTGACAGTCTGGTTATAATATGTTGTTCTAGGTTCAAGATACAAAAATCTGAGTTGCTGCTGCGCGCGGCATCCTGTACGAGAGACCCGGGCCACGGGGTTTCCACTAGGACAAACGACTATAGTCAACTGACGCCATTAAGTGAAAAGAGTTGAGGACATAACCAACTCAGAACAACCAGTCATATATATTGCTAAGCACCTCACCGTACACGTGCCCCGACAACAGCCACGAATGGCCCACAAAAATGGGCTCACCCAATCGCGGAGAGACATGAACAAAAAGAACACGCCGGGTTCACCACCCAACGGCAGATACCCTACCACACACACGGACCCAGACAGCCGCCCAAAGGGCCCACATGAAAGGAGAGACAAATACACGCCCCCCCCCCCTGCCGTTCGCGCTGGGTCCGCCACACACTGGGACCCACAAAAGTCACACACTGTCACCCACAAAATATCAACGGCAGCAACCATACACCGCAGCTCCAAACAGCAGCTCCAAATATGGCCCGGGTCCAAGTGAAGAGAGACACAACGCCTGCGCCGAGTTCACAGCCCATCGAGTCTGACAAAAATACCACTCTATGCCGCATATGGGGTCAGTCGAATGAATGCCTTGTTAGGGCTCCCCCCTTCAAAGCAAAAAACAGGAGGGCGGATGGCTCAGTCGGCAGAGCTCCGGACTACCGATCGAAAGGTTGTGAGTTCGAATCCTCCCAGATCGGCTAAGCTTTTTCGTTGTGTCCTTGAGCAAGGCACTTTATCTCCACTGCTCCTCTCCACCCAGGTGCTAATTGGGGGCCTGCGAGGTAACGTGTACTTGTAGTTAGCCCTGTATTGTGGTTTCTCCTATATGGAAGTCCTACAGAGGACACGATGAAGTGACACACTGCGGGAGCGAACAGTCCGAAATGTGCACGTTAGTGTGAGTCTGACTAGTTACCTACGACCAGGGTAATATCTGTAAAGCGCTTTGAGACCTTGATAAAAGGCGCTATCAGTATCAAATCCCGGATATTAATTATTAGAACCGCTGTCACCGGAACTTTTGTACATCCCAACATCCAACAAACCCAACGAAACAACCTAACCCCCGCCTCTCCTCTCTCAAACAGTCTTATTTGTGGTGGGCCCAGGCTGCTTGGGCCCACCCAAAAGACAAAGTGCCTGCCGCCGGTACATTCGCAATCACAATGTGCAACGGACCCAACGCAAAAAGATCAACACCTGTCTCTCTTCACCTTGAAAACCTAGCCCCTCCTATTTCTGGGGTCCCGGCCCTGCTGCTGCCTGAGCTCACATACAGGAGGGAGCCGTCGTCTTCAGAATGTATTCCTTGGTACTGATTTCATAACCCACAGGTCCCCGCACAGGATACGGCCCGACAGTAGTACAGTTTATTTGACCCTGGGCCAATACCAACATAACCAGACTGTCAAACACTTTTGCTCTCCTCACATAAATACTCGCTTTTTGCGTCTGGTCTAGTTCGACAACCCGGTCGTGATTACATTCTCCGCCAAACACGCAGTCATCAGCAACGCAATAGCTGTATTAGGTCTCTGAATTTTGCAAAAAAAATCAGGGCCGGCTCGTTCTGCTTCGTTTTGTCATCCCTAATGAATCTGTGAAGAATAATTTAAATTCATTCCATTTTCCTTTCAATATATTCTGAAAAGACATAAAGGGTTAATAGAGCAGAATACTCCCTGAAAAAATGAGAATGAAATAATTTATTTTATCAACTGAAGAACATAGATGACAAAAATAGTAAGTACGGAGAATACAATCCAATAATGCATGTTTCATCACTTCCGCCAATAATTACTGGAATATGTTAACAATTTCTCAACACCGCTAACCCTAACCTTAACCATAACCAGTGAGGACTGTATTCTGAATTCAGCATGTAATATTATGTATATAAATATTATGTGTTATTTACTTTCTCCAGTGGTTATTGTATCGACCATGCGTATCTCGTTGATATTAAAGGGGAACTGGTGGCAAATTTTTCGAAGAGATATATTGTAGAGCCCTGGTTCTTAATTATATGTTTGGCGGGCCGAATTATTTCAAAAATAGAACTCGCGGGCCAAAGAGAATCAGTCATCATTTATATGACTGCTCGCTGAGCGAGCTGCTTTTTCACGGGTCGCGATGTCGCACGCTACAGCGTCAGTAATAACTACACCTAGTAGTAGTTATTGCCACGTAGGCTCTTTATTACTGGTGTACACCCCACGCCATTTTATTTGGAATGTTTAGACATGGGCAAAAACAGAAATTGAGATAGACGCGCGCGAATCGTGCAAAAATGCTTCGATATGTGAAGGCGTGAACATGCCATTGAGCATTCACACACCATTGCACCCGTTTTTGTACCTTCCATAAATTGAACTGTTTTTAACTGTGAAAGTGACAACAATGTAGGTGCGTTTTAACCGTTATGAACAAGGCGAACAAATGATTCACAGCGCGCGAAGCGCATGAGATATAAAACGTTGTGGGCAATGCGTAATAATGTTAGGCAGTGGAATAGGTTTGATTTTCAACAAAAAAAGTATGTTGGAATAGTGTACAGGATAGGTATGTATCTTGCAATTGACGTATCGTCAATAACTGTACTAGATTAAACACCCGATATTCTTTCACTGTGAGTCATTGAACACACAATTATTTCAAACTGTAAATGTAGTGAAAACAATAACGACCTTCCAAGCGCATATAATCTTTTTAAACAATCATGTAGCAAAGTTAAAAAAATCCCCATACCTGAAACAGGCAAGATGAACCTAGAGCACATTACTCATCGCGCGCAAAGCGGGCCAAAAAAATTATGGTTGGAAATATCAAAATTGTTAATGTCTGATGTTGATTCTGCACTTCGAATGAATAAAACTGCTAGTTAATATGATTTTACATCAATAAATATAATATGTTATGTCTTTCTTATGCATTCATTTACTTTTTCGGGGAATGTGCTCCTCGACAAACCCCTAGGGGTGTTGGACTATACTTTCTAATACTTTTTATTATTGTCGAAATTTGACTCCCGATTATGTAACTGTTGAAAAGTGTTGAACCAAAAATAAATAATTAAATGAATGAATGAAATGTTGTCAACTTGGCGTTGATGTTACAGTACACTGAATTGTTTCCTATTCACATTTTTTTCGCGGGCCAGATTGAATGGGCTCGCGGGCAAAATTTGTCCCGCGGGCCGCCTATCAAGAACCAGGGTTGTAGAGCAATCAAATTCAAGTACTTTACCAAAAAAACTGCATCCAAAAATATTTTAGTTTTCGAGTTATCAAGCATTGTAATTTGAAGAAGTAGGATAATTTTCAGGCCCTGAAATAGCACCCCCCCCCCCCCATACACATATGCTACGCCTATTTATTGGCAACAAAGAGTCGGATCCGGAACCGAACTGTACCCTATATACTGTAGTATAGGCTATATACACGCAGAATATATAATGATCGTAAAGGGGCATTTGGAATAGTTGATGATCTAGAACATTACTGAACGAACAGACATTATTTTTCTTTTACGACTCTTGCGAATACATATACTGTTAAAAGTGTAAGGCTTTTGCAGTAGGCTTAGCGGTGTTAACGATTAACATCAGTCCCACAGTTCGTAGTCGTACATAAACGTTACTAATGTAGAGATATATAGTTACTTTCCTATCCTCGGCTCAGAATGATCTCCAAATCAAGATGTTCACAACGTTGTAAATAATTGTTCAAGGTTCATGGGATGAAATCCTAACTGGACTTCATCACAACAAATTATGTGACACTTCGCTGTTTATCCTAACAGTGAAAAGCAACCATGTAGGTAGGACATCAGTATAATCGATGGGCTACTCAAATAAAATCCATCATCGTAATAATTATAATGGTTCCATAAAAACGACCAACACGAAATAAAATGTCCAAACAGAAGTTTTAAATCCAGTCCTTCGGATAATTACATGTTGATTTATTACTGTCCTTTATAGCTTTGATCCATGATCGTTACGAAATTATTTAATGAATTGTTCCAGATTTGTCACGTTTACAAATCAACTCAACGCAGAGCCGCTAGGCACCGTGTTTTACTGACTGTCTTTGACGCTAATTCGTCGCTAGCTATTAATCAAAATACGAGCGTAACTGGGAATGCATAAATCCCATGGCTCTGATTGGCTACCATGTTCCCGGCTGCTTTGAGCTAAGCTCCGAATTACAGAAGAGTTTTTAGAATCCGCTATCATTCCACCAAATTCACAATGATAAAATAACTCGATTCACTTCAAGTAAGTAGCGAAAGCTGCTCTTAAACTGTATTTACATCATAATAAAGCGACCCAATACAAAAGTTACAATATAGACGCAAAATAATTGAGAACATTACCCAATAATACGGATTCGATTCTAGGCTTGCTCTAAAAAATGGCTGTAATTAGGCCGTAAGATCACTAAAAGATCAAAAACCTTGGGGGAACAGAAGATAAAATAGTTTTCTATCACCACAAAGTGACGAGAGGATTCTAAACAGTCTAATCTTTCTGCATAAGCGATCTCAAATGTGCCTAGGAAAACGGACAGGCGACATGCAGCAAGCAAATACTGTAAACAAACCGTAATAGTTACTACCGTTAATTCAAAGGATTGAATTACTATTGGGTTGCCATTTGGCGAGATTCAGGTCCAAGAGACCGCGTAAATAGTTAGGGCAACACGCATTGGATATACAAGGGCTATACGCAACTGTAGTACAGAGACTACGTATCAGACCTGCTAACGGGAAGGGTAGCCCCAACTTGTTTACCTTTTGGCTTCGTAGGCTATAGGCCTATAATAGTGTACACCGCCTATGACTCAGCGCGTAACGATGCTATGCATCGAAAGCTATTAGAAGCGTTCGGGCAAGACCAGGCCTAGTATCGAGAATAACCAAGGAGAATTAGGGTAGTCAAAACGTCACACGACACTACATGTACCAACTTTCCTGTCCATCCGATAATCTTTAGTATTTTGACCAAAAATGACCACAAGATGACCATCCACCCAGAATATCTGAATACCCTCAACATACATCTACCGAGTTTCGTGTAAATCCAACAATCTTCGTAAATTTGACTATGAACGACCCCTGGTGACCTGCAAATGACCTTCAATTTGTTTTAGCACCGGATGGTGATTATGCCTACTAAGTTTGGATACAATCCAACTTATGGTTGAAAAGTTATTTCAAATCAAGATTTTGACCTCCAATGACCCTTGATAAAATTGTGATTATATCTACCAAGTTTTGCGCGCTTCGCGCGCAATCCGGGTCGTGCGGCAGTCTGAATGTTTGGTCTTCGAAACCTATCCAGTCGGATTTTTAACCCTCCCCCCACCAATCAGAAGGTCCTCGCTGCGTCCCTGATAGTGTGTGAGAAGTTATACACCTTACCGTTGATGTGGCTGACAGGGTTGACATGGTAGATATCGTGCGATTGTTAGGGTGTTTCCTCAGGTAAACCATCTGTGGAGAAAATAAGTATAATTTAGCTTATTTCAGTGAATGTAATGGGATCCCAATACGTCAAGATTACTTGCTGAAGGAAAAATAATGAGTAACAGTACTGTATAATTCTCAACTGTTGGACTAATTGTTTGTCAAAGTAGGGCAGGGTGGTATTAATTTTGAGAGTATTTATGTCAGACATATTTCTTTGCCTACTGTGGTTGTCTGTAAACCGATCTGGCAAACCAAGGTCCGGAGTGTCATGAGTGTGCCTGCCCGAAAAACATTTGGGGGAATACTGATCTCAAAAAATATTAAGTGAGGGAGTCTTTCTTTACAATATACCAACAAGATATTTCAATTCAACAGTTTCATTTCTGAACACACTGTAAACAAATTATGGGCAAGTTTACGAGAAATAATTGGCAGGTAATATGCGGTAAAATTCACGGGCGGCCGCAAAAAAAACATACGCCCAAAGTGCAGTAAAACTATGGCTATTTACGGTAAAACATGATGATACAAATGATGGCCTGTGGTTTTACAGGTTATTTGCTGTTTTTTTTACGGCCGCCCGTAAGTTTTGCGGCATTTAATTGCCAGCAAATTGGTATTCTTGGATACGAACACTACGACGTATTAAAGTTTCAAAAGATAATCAACTGGAGGCGTAATATAATAAAATAGCATAGTCAGTACTTACCTTCGGTAAGAACACCACGATAAGAGTGATGGTTGCACAGAAGATCATAATGAGGGCACTGAAGGCGTGTTGTACTCCTTGATTCTCAGTTAACGCCACGCTGACACTTACACCAATGACGGTGAGCAAGAAAGTGTTGTATATGCAAAACCCAATAAGTTTGCTGTCGTTCATAGCAGGAATCATCACCTACGCAATGAGAACAGAAAAAATACAACGAGTAACGACGGTTACCGGTCAGTGGTACAAGACAGTATACAGATATTGATATTTAGTTATCGTTTCGGGAGTAGGCTCGTTGGAACCGCGCAGACGACATTCTACATATATCGACCAAACAATAGTAATAAGCCAAATTGGCCCGTCGATCTTCTCGAAGATTATAAACATGAGATTCATATTATTCTTTAAGCAGCTGGTTTGGAGAACGACTGGACCATTTGGTTAAGTTGTCAATCCAACGCATATGTGGACGGCCTGTTTTGCGTTTGCAGCCGTAAGGTAAACCATACAGTACAGCAGAAGTTAGACCTTCACACCGCACTGCGTGTCCGCACCACTTTGCATTACGTTGAAGAACATTTTTAGAAGAGAACAACCAACGTCCCGCAATATTTGTGTTCAACTCATCATTTGACACGTAATCATCCAGGTTAAGCCGAGCCAACGGCGCCATATTTCTCTGCCCAACGCATCAAGGCGATTCATGCCAGCCACTTTCATATTCTAAGTGCTACAGCCATGAGTTAAACGTGATGCCACCAAAGCCTTAGTCAGGTGGAGTTTGACATCCATGGAGATACGATTCGACTTCAAGCGCAATTATTGAGAGTCGCTTTTGTCATGGCTACACGAGCACGAATCTATCGGCTGTCGCTAAGATTGTAGGTAATATAGGTGCCAAGGTATTTGAACTCAGGTATACGCTTTAAAGGATTGCCCCTAATATGGGATGATATCACCACTCATAGAAGTTTGGATGATCATGTACTCTGTCTTGTCAGGATGAATTACCAGACCAGTCATCCGCAATGTTGCCAAGAGTACTCAACATTTCTTCTGCATCAGCAGCATAGAGTGCCATCAAAGCTAAGTCGTCTGCATAACGTTGTTCCTTTGAGGAAACTCCATCAACATTTGGGGGCAGGCAGATGTTTTGTGCGCTAATCACGCATTATGCATTATGTGTATATGTTGAAAAGAGATGGCGAAATTGGACAACCCGGTCGCACACCAGCTGGTGTTGGAAATGAAGCTGAAGTGCGACCCTTCCAAGAGATAGTACCATGTGCATTACTATGGAGATTCTCTATGATCCTGAATAAATCCTCTGCCATACCATGTCTACGCAGCATCCCAAATAGTTTGGTGTGAATTACACTATCAAATGCCTTGCGAAAGTCAACAAAAATAAGATATAAAGGATGTTTGATTGCAAGGTAAGCTTGGGCCAGCCCTTTAACACGGAAAATTGCGTCGACAGTAGATTCACCGGGAACGAAACCGCACTGTGCATCTGAAACTTCTGACATGACAAACGGAATCAACGGGTTGTTGGATTAAGTTGAAAATGATCGTGCTCATATGGCTGATGAGAGCCAATGTCCTGTAATTACCACAGTTGCTACGATCGTTCTTTTCATGTAGCACTACATATGCTGAATCAGTTAGAGAGTATGGCCAGGTACCTGTCAACCAAATATCTTGCATCGCATTATCCAGTGCAAGGCGAATGTCGGCATCTTCAGCTGCAGATTTAATAAATTCGCTAAGAACCTGGTCGGATCCAGGTTCCTTGTTGTTTTTGAGACTATCAGTCGCAGCCGTGATCTCATCTGTCGTGGGTAGGTGAGAGATACATGGATAAGGGACAATTGGAAGCCGTTGGTGGTCAGAATGAACCAGCTCACGAGCATATTCCTCCCAGCGTTGAATTTCATCATCTACTGACAATAGATCATAGCCATTTTTGATTCCTTGCTTACAAAGTATAGTCTCAAGAAATCTATGCAGTCATGATGGCGTATGTATGTACGTGTGTGTGTATGTGACGCTTTGCTTGTAAACACGATAAGTCGAACATGCCTGGTCAGATCAAGTTCATACTAGGTATGTATGTTCCCCATAATGAGTACATGATCCCTATTGTTTTGGGGAGAGCTAGGTCAGAGGTCATCCGAGGTCAACATATGTCAAACTCTAAAAACCTTGTAAACACTCAACCATGCCTGGTCCGATCAACTTGAAATTGGTGTGTAGCTTTCTCATGATGAGTACATGGACCCTAATGATTTTTTGTGAAATTTAGGTATTTTTGGTACTTTTTGCTTGTGAACACGCTAAGTTGACCATGCCCAGTTGGATCAAGTTCATACTTAGTATGTATGTTCCCCATAATGAGTACATGATCCCTATATTTGGGGGAAGAGGTCAGAGGTCAGATGAGGTAAACATAGGTCAAACCCTGGAAACCTCGTAAACACGCTAAGTCGATCATGCCTGGTTCGATCAAGTTCTAATTTGGTGTGTAGCTTTCTCATGACGAGTACAAGAACCCTATTGATTTTGGAGGAGGTCTGAGTTCATTTTTGGTCCAAAAGGAAATTTTGTGAAATTTAGGTATTTTTGTACTTTTTGCTTGTAAACGCGCTAAGTTGACCATGCCCGGTTGGATCAAGTTCATACTTGGTACGTATGTTCCCCATTATTAGTACATGATCCCTATTGTTTTGGGGAGAGGTCAGAGGTCATCTGAGGTCAACATAGGTCAAACTCTGAAGACCTTGTTAACACGCTAAGTCGACCATGCCTGGTCCGATCAAGTTCAAATTTGGTGTGTAGCTTCTCATGGTGAGTACAAGAACCATATTGCTTTTGGAGGAGGTCTGAGTTCATTTTGGGTCTAAAATGAAAATTTTGTGAAATATAGGTATTTTTGTAATTTTTGCTTGTGAACACGCTCAGTCGACCATCCCTCGTTGGATCAAGTTCATACTTGGTATGTATTTCTCCCGTAATGAGTACATAATCCCTATTGTTTTTGGGAGAGGTCAAAAGTCATCTGAGATCAACAGAGGTCAAACTCTGAAAACGTTGTAAACACGCTAAGTCAATTATGCTTGGTCTGATCAAGTTCAAATTAGGTGTGTAGCTTTCTCATGATGAGTACAAGAACCCTATTGATTTTGGTGA
>JAODUJ010278600.1:0-10146 GCA_027564615.1 Psolus chitonoides
GGCGGCTTCGCCCGGCCCGCCCGACGGGCCCGCGATCGCCGGCGCGGCCGGCCGGAGGCCGTCAGATGCTGACGACATTAGTTCATCAAGATAGTTGTCCATTCTTCACAAGCCACGGTACATATATATAATAAACACCGTCAAGGTTAAGTTCAACAGCAAGCCGGCGCCTAGTGAAAGCGTTTCAACAAGGTCGTTCATCATGCTATGACTTTGTCATGGGTTACTGCGGCGTGGTGAACATACCGCATATTGCATGGGCGGCCCACACACTAATATGAGCTTAATCCTCGGCGCCGCCGCAAGCCGCTTTCGGATGCTTTCATATTCGGCCGGCGGCACGCCGGAGTTTTCTTCCATGCAGGCGTCGAAGCATCGGCGGGATTTTACGTGAAACAGGCAGAGCCACTCCGCCTGCCGCCGCACGTCGGCGAGCACGCTCGTGTAGGCCTGGGTCAAGATCCAAAGGCTATGCCCTTGATGCCGCCCGCTCATTGCCAGCCGAGACAGCGTCTGGCGCTTTTGTCCAAGCTCCTGCCCCGCGGCAAAGTCGTCGATGAGGAATAAGGTCGGGCTCCCCGCGTAGAGCTCGGACAGGGTGTCCAGATATTGGTTTAGCCGGCCCTCGGGAGGGGCGATAAAGAAAACCCGGCGGTCTTGCCAAAGCGTCGGCCGGTCTAGGTAAGTTCGGTTCCTCGAGAGGGTGGGGCACAGGATGAATATTTGCGCCCAAACCCCCCGGTACGGGCCCTCGAGCAGGTCGAGCGCGTAATGGGTCTTCCCACAACCCGTCTTACCAACAAACAGTGCTGTGTGGGGCTTTATGGGCAGCTCCATTCTAATACCTCTGGTATGGTACAGTACAAGTACAGTGCTACTAACTAAGGACCTGTTCAAGCCGACCGTTGCGGAAGTTTAGCTGCTTGTCACTAAGAGTGAAGTGGTAGAGTACAATGCTTCCAGAAGCTGCGGGCGTTCTCTGGATTTCGATTGACATCCCGACTGAACCGCTGCCCAGCTTTCGGCCACTGCCGTGGAGGGCGTCGTCGTCGGTGCTTCGGAGGTCGACCACGAAGGCGTACCTACTCATCAGGAAGGAGCTCAGAGTGGTGCTGCTCATGTTGAGCTGTTTGGAGACGGCTCCGATTTCTGGGCTGCGCCCGCCCCCGTAGGACAGGTTGGCGCTGCCGAAGATCCTTAGGGCCTCGCCCCAGTGTTGGTAGGGCTTGATCCCCTGGGCGTAGAGCTGGTTGGGGCTACCTTCTATGGTCACGTCGGCCCTCGTAATTTTTGGGTTCACAAAGGATTCTGGGTTACGCGCGAAACCCCCGTCGTTGGCCGGGTTGACGAACAGTAGTACGACGGCGGTCGTGCTTCTCCTGGGTATATTGAGCATGACTGTCCACGTTGGGGATGTCAGGTCAAGCACTTCGCGACGAAACCGCTGCACGTCGGTGAAGTGAGCTGGATAGGAAGCCTTAAACCGGTTGCGCATTTCTTGGGCCAGACCCTCGTGGTTTACAGTTTCGTACTCGAGGGTTAGGTTGTTGAGAGTGTAGGAGGCGTTGGCGTCCCCGTTGGCGATGACCACGCGATCGTTGGGGGCCAGCAGCAGGGTGTACGTAAACCAGTCGTCGAGGGCATCTGGGTGGTAAGGGCCGTGCCCGCTCAGGAGTCCAAAGTCTAGCGGGGAGGCGAATCGGTTGCCGTAGGCGTCGGCCTCAGCCTTGTCGTATACGATTGACGCGTCGGCGTCTCCCGCGCCCACCCGTAGCCCGAGCGCGTTGCTGGAAGAAATGCCCTGGTAGGCCCCGTCGCCGCTCAGACGCTCACCACCGCTGCGCCAGAGGTCTGCGTACGCTCCGAACACGTCAGCGGAGTCAAGTGTGGTCACAACCTCGTTGCCGATTTTCACTTCAGCTCGGGAAATGATTGCACGCCCGACGTTTGTGACCACTGTTCTGTTGGCGTCGGTGCTGGTTGGGGTTAGGTTGAAGGCTAGCCAGATTGACCCCGGCACTATTACGTCGTTTTTCTGGAGTTTGGGGAACTTCATGTTGATCTGGTGGCCGGCGCTCGCGGTGGCCGGCTCGATACTAAGCTGGTGCACCTGCCGACTCGCCTTAAGGCCGTGAGCCATGCGGGTCCGCCGGGCCGGAAATAGTTTAGAGCCGTACTGTGTCGATGACATTGTGGATTGGTTGTACGATTGGTCATACGCGCATTTGGAGCATCACCGGGTCTTTAAATCGAAGCATAATAATGGATGTGGGCCTGGACTTATTCGATGACACCGAAGGTGTTGATGGCACGGCAGAAGAGACGGAGTTGCTTGACAACGACGACTATGAAGAAACTTCCTTTATCACCACCGACCTCCCCTTCCCCGAGGTCCCTGACGCCGTGGTCGCCACCGGGGGCACCATCGAGGACACCAGGGCGCTGTTTGTAAAAAGAGATCTCATAGACGCTTTCTACCAGTCGGTCCGCCGCGAATATGGGATTGAGGTGTACCAGCCGCCCGACGACGGCGCGTTCAGGGTTGAAGGACGCCAGCTCTTCCTGTAGTATGGAGGCCGGGAAATTGAGCTGACCCGGGCCGGGTCGGGACAGCAGTTTGTCAAGCTATCGACAATCCAACGGAATGGAGGCATCAACGCCGTTAGAGATGGGCTGAACCTGCCCGGGTATACAACTGGGATGACACGGGCGGGAAGGGCAGCTGCCGACAGACTGGCGACGGCTGCGGGTGCCGGCGACATCGACCAGCTCGAAGACGAGATTACAGTGCTGGCGAGGGAGCAAGACGCGCAGACGGACGCTACTCTCCTCCCCCTACCCCTCCGCGAAATCATGGGCCTTGACCGTCAACTGAGAACTCTGCGGGGGACTTTGAGCGCCCAGGAGGCCAAACGGGTGGAGGTGGAGGAAAGGCTTGGGGCCAGCCGGGAGAGATTGGAGCAGGCGGACGATCTTGATGAGGATGAGATGCGCGAGCGCCTTCAAGAGATCGCCGGGCTAGAAGAGACCCGCAATGGGCTCATCGCCAGCATCGACACACTGCGCCTGCAGCAGCGCTCGCAGCTGCGCCAAATAAAAGACCTGGCGCTGGATCTTGCTTATAGCGACCTGAGCCTGCGAGAAAAGCTTGTAAAACTGTTCCGCAAGCAGGGGGTGACGGTCGCCTCGATCCTCACAGCGATCGGGTTCGTCATAAGCACAATCGCACTGGCATTCAGCAACGCTGCTGGTGCTGGCGGCACGTCTGCACCCGCGGAGCCTGACGCACCTGCCAGCGGCGGCGCTGACAACCCCATCAAGGCGTTGGGGAGGGCGCTGAAGCGGCTAGGAAAATGGCTGGGAGCGGCCCTGCCTGGGATCGTCGGCGGGGCTCTTAGCTTCATTGTGAACCTGCTGGCGGAAATAGCCATGTGGGTCGGCTCAAACATATGGTTACTTATACTGGCGGTCGGTGGGGCTCTTCTCCCACTGCTAGCAAAGACGCTAACCCGGCCTAGTGCTAGTGACAAAAAAAGGGGGTGACGCCTCGCCAGACGGCGACTGCTGCCCTAACGAGCCGCAAACCACCCCAGTATCAGGGCGCTGCCGACGATTGCGGCAGACACGCCGAGTTTTTCCATGCGCGCCCCGTTCACGGGAGCATCCGGAATTGCGGCAGACGCGCCTAGTTTTTCCATGCGCGCCCCGTTCACAGGAGCATCCGGAATTTGTTCCTCCGCCGACATGGGAGCAGCGCCATCAGGTTTTTGGGCAGGGGGGTCGGGTAGCGGGCCTACTTTAACATCTGCGGGCTCAGCCATGTCGTCCGGAACGACCTCGCGCCTGTTCATGCCCGGCGCATGGCCTAGGGGGAGGCTGCTGTCGTTCGTCAGGAGGTTGTTGTTGTACGCAACCGTGGTGTCGATCCGCAGAAGCATGTCCGAAGGGATGATGTGGACGCCTTCGCCCAGGACCCAATCTAGCGGGGTGCTTGCGTAGGTCAGGACGTCTTGGTAGCGGGCTATTTCCGAGGGGAGATCTTCGTCCGCTGCGATGGCGTCCTCCCCATTTTGTATGAACTGGCGCCGGGCCTCGGAATTGGTGGGCCCGATAAGCCTGGAACGGGTTTGGGCCTGGGCCGCGAGAACCGCCCAGACAAACGTTCTCACGCTCCAGTTGATGTAGCTCAGCCCCGGGTCGGTGAAGCCTCGACTCGTGGGGGGCACAAGCCGTTCGAACCGCACCGCCGACGATTGGCTGATGTAATCTACGTTGTACTTTGCGACCCGATCTCCAAACGACATTATATCCATGTCGTAGTAGTTGGTCACCTCGGTGTCCGGCTTGATCGCCCCCTCCGCAGCCAGCGCCGCAACGTTATCTTTTATCGTAAGATAGGGGGGGTGGCCCCCGTGCCATTTCCAGGGAGTCCCGAGCCCGCCGTTGTCGCCAGGTGGGGTCCACTGAGTGGCGTCTGGCGAAATGCCGAACTCCTCGCAGAGCCGCCTGAAGGCCCCCGTACTGTAGGGGTTGTTGTGCGGGTCAAAGTTGTCCTCATCGGGGAGCCTGACTTCGAGGCTGTGTAGTATCCGCCTTGTGACAAAGTACACATGAAATCGGTAGACCTGGCGCATGTACCAGTGGTGGTAGCCGGAAGTCATTTGCTCCGGGCCGACCCCACAGCCGGCTGTGGCGACCCAGAAAGCAAAGTTAAGCTGAGTCTGCCAGAATTGCATGGGGTCCCGGCGCCAGCGCTTCACTGCTTCATCGACATTAACACTGTGTATCCGGTAGTCGTTGAAGATGTTTCTAAAACTGACCACGAAGAATTCTCCTCCGACCTTGGGGTAAATCCTTTGCTCCACAAGGCCTACGACGCCAGCCGTTGGCGCGTCTTGGATCACAGGGGCCGGGGGGGTGGTCCCCGGCGTGTAAGTAAATGCGTTAGGGATGGCCATTTTAGTATGCAGGTGGTGCCCCTGTGTCTAACTGCCGACCGAAGGCAATGGTGAGGCTCCAGCCAGTGCTTTGGCGATAGCATCCTGCGCTTCTTGCCTCCCCAGCGCGCGCGCGCGCTCTAGCGCGTTTTTTTGGTCCTCTACTTCGTCGGAATCGAAGGCGGGGTTGGTCCGGCCGTTGGAGTTAGGATGTCGAGCTGTGTCTTTCAGCTCTTTGTACCGCGCATATTCGGCAGCGACTAGCTGGAACTCTTCGGAACTAATAACACCGTCTTCCAGAGCTTTACTGATCAGGTCTGTAACACTGTTAAGCTTTGTTTCAGCAATAGTTGCCACACGGGTGTGCTTTGCTCTCTTTTTGTCAAGCCGGCCTTTGAGAAATATGCATAGAATTCCCCCAACACCACACACCCCGGCTGCCGCTTCTAGTCCGATCACTATAGGGGCTGCGACGATAGTGGACAGGATGCCGATGCCGCCGGCGCCTAGGCCAAGCGCTGCGACCGTTAGGGCCACTTCGCCTTTAGATGCAGCTCCAGAGGCCCTCGCATATTTTCGAGCCAGGCCCTCGCGTATCCGTACTTCATCCTCAAGTTGTGAACGAAGAGCGGCCACGTGGGTCAGGCGGTAGTTGGCACTAGCGTCTCCGCCAGTTTCCGCTGCCCCGACAGGACCAGCGGGATCTGTTTCGAGCGTTGTGTACAACTTCTCGACTTTCATGGTGCGTCAATACCAATGCCCTCCCGAGCCTTTAATTAAGTGCAAGGGTCAAGATGACCGGCATTCCACGGTTATTAATAGGGCACTTGGTCGCGGGGTCGTAGAGTCCAATGGCTACCTGTGATATTTCACCCCCGGCGACCCGCCTGAGATGTGGATGTTCGTACCGTATAGCCGTCTGGCCGCCGATCTCTTCAGCCTCAATCGCGAAATGAGGGGGCCTGGGGGAGGCCAAAAAAAGAGGGGATGGGAGCCGCCGCGGCCTCTATTAAGTGGTGCATTCACCCCCCCTGCTGCTACCTGTAATCTATTGATTCCTACAACATGTTGCTTGGAAGTTGCTGTCATGCTGGTTTGTTTGAAACATGAAAAACCTCTATACTGGTTTGATGGAAAAATTGCATAGCCTTCATAATTGCTTTTCAATCAGATTATGACTTACATGTTAGAATCACTGGAGTGGAAATCAAAGCAGAGTCCAGATGCCTGTCTTGAGATAAATGCCTCTCCTTTCTGGGCATCTTTACTGTCTTTTTCCTTCTTCTTGCTTGTCTTGACTAACTTCTTCAGCTTCATCAAGTCTGCACACTCAAAACCCTAAACAACAAAGACATAACAATATGTGTAAATCAAAGCAGAGTCCTGATGCCTGTCTCAAGATGAATGCCTCTCCTTTCTAGACATCTTTACTGTCTTTTTCCTTCTTCTTGCTTGTCTTGACTAACTTCTTCAGTTTCATCAAGTCTGCACACTCAAAACCCTAAACAACAAAGATATAAAAATATGTGTGAATCAAAAGTAGAGTCCTGATGCCTGTCTTGAGATAAATGCCTCTCTTTTCTGGGCATCTTTACTGCCTTTTTCCTTCTTCTTGCTTGTCTTGACTAACTTCTTCAGCTTCATCAAGTATGCATACTCAAAACCCTAAACAACAAAGACATAAAAATATGGGTAAATCAAAGCAGAGTCCTGATGCCTGTTTTGTGATAAATGCCTCTCCTTTCTGGGTATCTTTACTGTCTTTTTCCGTCTTCATGCTTGTCTTGTCTAACTTCTTCAGCTTCATCAAGTCTGCATACTCAAAACCTTAAACAACATATGTGTAAATCAAAGCAGAGTCCTGATGCCTGTCTTGAGATAAATGCCTCTCCTTTCTGGGTATCTTTACTGTCTTTTTCCGTCTTCATGCTTGTCTTGTCTAACTTCTTCGGCTTCATCAAGTCTGCACACTCAAAACCCTAAACCAACAAAGATATAAAAATATGTGTGAATCAAAGCATAGTCATAATGCCAGTCTTGAGATAAATGCCTCTCTTTTCTGGGCATCTTTACGGCCTTTCTCTTTGTACTTCACTAATTCTTCAGCTTCATCAAGTCTGCACACTCAGAACCCTAAACCACGGGTTCTTGAATAATGTAATTGGTGGACTGCATTATTTATCTGGAGAATCTGGCGGCAGTTGCGGGCCACAAATAATCATTCATCACCTGAGCTGCACCACGGTTGGGGCCCATGAAAATAAAAATTGAAAACTTACACTGGTAAATTGCCAGAAACTCCAGAGCTAGGCTTGCCTAGTGATAAAAGGACAAGACAACCCTCAAATTTATATCATTTCGATTAACATGTCCGTCTTGAGATGAATGCCCTTTCTTTCGGGGTAAATTTACCATATTCCTCTTTCTTTATTTTCTTTAATAGCCAATAGATGCCTTCTCTTATCAATCCACTGCCCTTTAGTTAAAACAGGAGGACTAATTTCCACAATATCATATATTAGTTAATATAGATAGTTACCTTTCTTATTTGCCACTGAGTGACTCTCCCATCAGTTGATATTGACACCAGTACCTCATATTTCTCTTCTTCTTCGCTAGAGCCCTTCTCCTTATCAATCCATTGTAACTGCCACACTGGAGCGCCATGCTTACCTCTACTTTCACTGAAATGGAACATATCATAAAATTGAACAGTAATATTTGAAGATAAATTTGTGAAAACTATTTTTTTAAGAATACTATAATAATAAGTCCATCATCATTTCAAGTACACATTGCATTGTGTAGCTATTTCTCAACTAAATTATAACGAAACTCAAATAAACAAGATTCTACATTATCTAGCAGCTTATGGTAATAATTGCATATATTTGTTAACGTACAGTCGTACACAATCAAAACACAAAATAATACTTTTTGTTTTCTTTTATACCAGGTTCTGATTACATCACTATCTTCCAGTATGTTGCTTGGTTTATTCACAAACAAACAAACAAATATTTTCCAGTAGTAAGGAATATCACTGACATGCTTTAACACATTCAGTCATTCACTTCAGGCATATTGAATTGAAATTGAATACTGAACCCAACATTGGGACTGAATGGGTATTTAAACGGGCCATTGTACTGCATATACAGGCCTCAATTGCCAGGCAGTGTCTGGCTGATGTGGTCTTTCCATTCCATTGATTGAGTGAGTGCTGCCTAGGCCCAGAAATGAAAAAATATTCAGCCTTTCTGGGAACTCGAGCAGCACTTGAAAACAAAGGTAAGATATGTGTGCAAAGAGCGAAGTCTGCCATGGTCGGGGTCCAGGGTAAACTCAAGCGTCCAGGGCCCACTCAAGGGCCCTGGAGACTCAGGGGTTCCAGATGCTCTCTGGTGCAATTTGAGCCTTAGTTTAGTGCATTTTGCACACAATTTGAGACAAATTTTCATGGAAATATATACCCAAAACTTTTACTAAAATGCTGACATATCCCGAGAAGAAATAATAATAATAAATAAAGAAGAAATGAAACACGAAAATCGTGTCAATTTCACCAACGCTCATTATTCCGGAGATTTTTGGAGCTGCTGCTACTCTGTTTACACAATGCAGTGACCTATGCAGTTACGAGCTCTGTGTGCAATGACACAGACCTATTGCTAATGTGATTAACACATTCGATTCCACAGAGTTATTGCAGGCCACTTTTTCCTTCATGAATGGGTCAAAAGATTCTGAGCAGGTTTACAAACCATGCCACAATTTGATACTCACTAGCTGTCCAGGATTGGTTCAGTGTTAGATGACCTTACATTAAAGATGGCCACTGATCCATTGTACATACCAACCTGACAAGAAGAGACACAAAACACAAATTCTATGAAAAACAAGAAGCACAATTTTGTGAGAAAGTACAAATGCATCCACTAGTTATCATTGCCATGCACAGTTTGGAACTTACCATTCAAGAGCAATCATAGGTCACAGAAGAAACCCCACTCTTTCCTACATGCTATACGTCACATAGTATCAACACAATTTACAGAGAACTTACCTTGGAACTTACCCCTGGTGATTAGTAGCTTGCCAGACCCATACACAGGTGTGTATATTCTGTTACTACTTCAAAATCACACTATTGTGCCATACATCAATCTCTGGTCATTGGTAACTTAGTTCAGATCCACATTACTAAAGTAACACATCTCCACCCTGGGCATTGGTAACTTGTCAGAATAATACACAAGTGTGTATATTCTGTCACTACTTCAAAATCAAACTACTATTCCACACATCAATCTCAGGTCATTGGTAACTTGTCAGAACTAAATCTACACTGACGTAACACATCTCCACCCCTGGTTATTTATAACTTGTCCGACCCATACACAAGTGTGTATTTTCTATTACTACTTCAAAATCAAACTATTGAATCACACATCAATCTCTGGTCATTAGTAACTTGTCAGAACTACATACAAGTGTACACAATCTGTTACTTAGTTCATATCGACACTACAGTAACACATCTCCACCCCTCAGGCATGGGTAACCTGTCAGACCCATACACAAATGAGTATATTCTGTTACTACTCCAAAATCGAACTACTGTGCCACACCTCAATCCCTGGTCATTAGTAACCTGTCAGAACTACATACAAGTGTACACAATCTGTTACTTAGTTCATATCGACACTACAGTAACACATCTCCACCCAGGCATGGGTAACCTGTCAGACCCATACACAAATGTGTATATTCTGTTACTACTCCAAAATCGAACTACTGTGCCAAACATCAATCTCTGGTCATTGGTAACTAGTCAGAACTACATAAAAGTGTACACAATCTGTTACTCAGTTCAGATCCATACTAAAGTAACACATCTCCACCCCTGGTCATTAGTAACTTGTCAGACGCATACACAAGTGTGTATATTCTGTTACTACTTCAAATTCACACTACTGTGCCACACATCAATCTCTGGTCATTGGTAACTTGTCAGAACTACATACAAGTGTATACAATCTGTTAGTTAGTTCATATCGACACTACAGTAACACATCTCCACCCAGGCATGGGTAACTTGTCAGACCCATACACGAATGTGTACATTCCATTAGTAGTAGGTCGAGTCTCGTCTATGCGACATGCTCTGTAATCAGTTTTCTCCAATTGTCACGATCCTGTGCCAGAT
>JAODUJ010278711.1:0-10145 GCA_027564615.1 Psolus chitonoides
GGTGATAAAGCCTTTTCTGTTGCTGCCCTCGTGTGTGGACTGTTTCACCTGCACACATTCGTGAGTCGCCGTCTATTTAAACTTTTAAGAAACCCCTTAAGTCTCACCTTTTTCCTTCTTAACTGCGAGTTTTTGTAAAGCGCATAGATCTTCTAGGATATGCGCTATATAATTATGTTTATGTATGTATGTATGTTCAGGAGAACTGCTGGTTGATTTAGGCTAATGAGGAACTATCGTTTTGAGATATTTTTGGATACAAAATAAAGAGATTATGAATGGTGATGACCAGATGATTTCGGAATAATTATGTCATCCGTGAGTGGTCGATTTACATCGAGAGGTTGCATGTATCAAATCACAACTAATTTTACGACCAACCCTGAAAGCTGGTCAAAATCCAGTGCTGGTGATAAAATACCTCTGAACATTAGCTATTGTAGAGCGTATTTGCAGCAGTGATATAAGGATTAGAAGGTGTAATCTAATACACCCTCTTTGGATCACTGAAGGTCAAATCTATAAATCACGGTCCTAGAATGTAACGCACTTCTGAACGTGGGATGAACCTGGCATGTCCTAGAAGGCAGCAGACAATATCTTCGTCTCGATCCGCTCAACCTACTCATCATGCCAGTATGGCACCATTCGGGTCTTCATTCAGCCATAACGACACGTGTATCAGGTCAATATTGCCCAATTTAAACAACAAAAATGGTTTAGTATTTTCCCCATTTTTACCGATTTTATTCTTCCTCCTTGTTTCCAGGTGTGGTGTTGGGGATGCAGCCGTTCGGGTGCTTATACCAGAGAAGCCAACACAAGCAGACTTTGAGATCATCAGTTTTCGCTTCACGCACAACCTCGTAAACGAAAACGCAGAGGTAAGTTTACATGACCAATATCGTAGCCAACATTAGACTTTCGAAAAGGGGGGATCGACTACATGAACTGATTGCTCTTTCAGGTATGGATTCACTGTCAAGTTGTTCAATGTTGGACATTCTTGGTTTCAGAGTGCATGAGCTAATTGATCTTTCAGGTATGGATTCACTGTGAAGTTGTTCTGTTGGATAATCTTGGTTTTAGAGTGCATGAACTGATTGATCTTTCAGGTATGAATTTACTGTGAAGTTGTTCTGTATTTGAGAATCTTAGTTTAAGATTACATGAACTGAGTGACCTGCCAGCTTTAAATTCAATGTAAAGTTGCTCTATGTTGCAGAATATTGGTTTTATGGCGCGTGAACTGATTGATCTTCAGGTATGGATTCATTGTGAAGTTGTTCTATGTTGGGTAATCTTGGTTTTAAAGTACATGAACTGATTGGTCATCCAGGTTAGGCATTCACTGTGAAGTTGTTCTGTGTTGGGTAATATGGTTTTAGATTGCATTAACTGATTGATATGTCAGGTATGGATGGATTCATTGTGAAGTTGTTCTATAGAATCTTGGTTTTAGAGTGCATAAACTGATTAATCTTCCAGGTATGGATTCACTGTGAAGTTGTGCTTTGTAACATCGGTGATGGTAACTCTGAATGCAGTCAAGGGTGCGAGCAGCCTCGTAATCGGCGGTCAGTCGGAAGCTCCTATCAGAGGGTACAGAGAATGGTACAAGGACCTATTCTACTGGGAGCTAAAAGTGATCTTCTGTACGGAACGTGTAAGTTACCTTATTTCTATTAGGTGGATAAATTGAGTTATAAGGATCTAAAAGGGTACAGAAATAACACTACTGACGAGAAAAAGGCTAACACATCATTCATAGTCACGTGCTGACTTAAGACATTTCGCCTAACAAGTCAAGTACTAAAAATAATAAAACAGTTTCATTGAAGCCTAATAGTGAGAATCTTATAATAGCTTGAAATTTCAGCAAATTTCAGAATCCAAATTTAAAATCTAAATTTCGGGTTTGTCTTGTGTGCACGCTACTGTATGCCAAAACGACCCGTTACCATCTCTAGTTATTGGTAACGTTTCGAACCAAAAGCCTACTAGTTTACAGATGTTAAGCTATTCGCTGTCGACGCACTATACAGAGTGTTACCACACCATTGCTACATTTTCAAGTTAGTCTCGCAGGTATCCATTTATTTGTCTGGGTGACACGCTATCGAGATAAAGTACCTTGCCAAGGACACAACTTGGCAGTCTAGCTAACCTATCCTCTAGCCCTTTAATAAAAAAGACCTCGGCCCTAACTACATGCACTCGACCACTTGACCTCAGAATGTTGCCAAACACGTACTGATAAAAAACACCTCTTGAAGAGTGTCACGCAATCTTTTTATTTCATAATAATTATAATATCAGAATTTGGAATAACTAGATATCACACTGTTGCAACATTTGGATTTTTGAGAGGCCAGTGTCTGGCACATGTAAAGTAGCTCTTTCTAGCAAATGTCAACCTAATTGGTAAACAAATAAGTTATTCTACTGATTTGATCTGAGAGCTCGAAGCCAAACTAGTGTATATTTGTTGTGGTCTCTAAACTAGTATTGTATAAAATGGGCCGCCATCAGTCTTGGAAACCATGAGAGCACTAAGATGTTTCTGGGCGAGTTGTCTAAGGATGACAAACTGTTGCCCATACAATATGTCATCCAGTGTTCTGTCAATTATGTCCTAATTAACGGGTTTATATCTGGCTAATTAAATACAAAACAATCCCTTTTTGCCCAAACACTATGAATTCAATGTGGAGAGATCATACACATCGGCATGAAGATGTTGGTAACAGAGGATTATCATCACTGGTACGTTCCCTATTTGAGGTAAACTTCCAAAATAAACGTATAAGTACCACTTGAATAGAGATCATCAACTGATTTACAATGCGTATTTCCTTTGGTTTCATTGCAGTGTCAGCGGGTGAAGGAAATGACACTTCTGATTCATCGAGTACTTTCACCGCTCTGTTCGCGATGTTCTCTCTGACCATGTTTGCTTGCATTGTGGCTATGGGCGTGGCCTTGGCTAAAGTCAAGCGCAGACTTCACCACCATGAATATAAAGTACTGGTTAACCACGCGGATGATGTTACTCCGTGAACGAGCACACACATATAAAACCTTTCATTCAAATCATATTTAGTTTTAGTTTTAAAAGACAAAAATTTTCGCGCTAGATTAATAAACCTAATATGTTCTATTTCATGCATCCTTTTCCTGAATGAATTGATCATGCTCCTCAAAGTACTGTAATATTTAAGTGTAATAGGTTCGGCCTTATAATCCACTATATTTTGAAGATAACAAATATACATAACAGATGCAGTGTTGTCATTGTTGCAGTACAATCATGAATTGAATAGACTACATCTAATGCCTTCGATAAACTGATCATGGTGAAGGGAAATACATTACTTCATTTATTTGTTAGTTTTAGCATTTTTTAAATAAGGTCAGTGTACCCTCGGTACGGAGTATTTTTCTCATGGTGATATGACAGACCTTTGTGTTCATTGGTTGCCTCATGGAGTTAAGCTGTAGAGGGAAATCAAATTAACAACTATGTCGGGTAAAATCAAATAATTCGTCCAAAGACGGTCGTCATATTCAGAATGTATCGAATTACCACCAACAAAAGGTCTACAGAATTATTGTTCGATAAGGAATTGGTACAATACCACAACTCACGTTGAAAGTGTTACAGAGGTTGAGTGGGGGGGGAGGGGCGGTCGTGTTCAGAGCTAAGCTGTAGATGAAAAACTCAAGCAACTGTATTAGTTCAAAGCAGCTAACACTGTCCGAAGATGGTATTTGGGGGAGGGGCGCCCCTGTTTTTGCTCAGAGCGGAGGTCTTGTCGGTATTTGCGTGGTTTTGTCAGTACACGTGTCGGTACATTCCCTCTCCCCCCCCCCCCCCCACTCTAGACACCCAATGTACGGCCAGTGGCTAATTATAGGCCTTCACCAAACAACAACATACACCGATAGTAAATGACAGTTGGGTCCAAATCTCATCTTTCATCAGAAGTAATACGACAGTAATGCCAAAGATAGGTACACTGCTGGTCGTTCTAGGATAAATGATGTTCGATTTTGATTAACCCATTTGCCTGAAATAGAAGCAGAGTATCCCCCGCAGCTTGTCGACTACGAATAGCTTCAAGGCCAGCCTAAGATCATAGCTTAATTATTTGTTTTACATTAATACATATATTGTGTTATGTTATATACCCCAGTGTGGATTAATGGCGGGTAGATTAGGCATATGACCCAACTCCCCATCCCCTCATTTTGGACGATAGTACAATATTATCAACATTACACAAGTTGTCAAATCTCTGCCGAGTTTACGAAATATAACAACAAATATTCAGGTTTTTTCCCTTCTTACTTCTTCCTACTTTACACAGTCATATAAAATAGGTGTGGCTTGTAGCTAGCCTGTAGCTGTTTGACTTCTTATATCAGTCCTCGGTGGGACCATACTGGAAGTGTGGGATCCCCGACTCCCACGGACCGAGGCATTAGAGGTACCGTGCCTTGCCTAAGGTGTAGATGGAATAATACAATTTAGTAAAATTAGTAGTGATAGTATTTATCGATCATTGTGGTTATACGCTTATGGGCATGCATACCGAGTGCGCATTTGCCCACATCTCAGCCTCACCGGTGATTTTAGTTAGTAATCTGAAAAATCCTGCTTACGTTGGAAGAATCCAGTAGAACTCCGAGGTGTATTGACAACTGGTCAGAATTGTTTTACGATATAATTTTATTTCATTAATTTCATTTAGATTAGAAAGTTTTATTTTTAAATGGATTTAACTATAATCAATATTAAATAACTAGATATTTCTTCATTTTCCGTTTCTGCATTTTGATCAGTGCAAACTTGAAAACCGTCGGTACGCATTTGGATAATGAAATGAAATATCAATGTTTATGAATAATGTTACAATGTTTCCATCAATTTTACGGTTTGGACAGATCAGAGCAAATATAACACTGCTTTCCACAACTAAAGATGATGTATTTTATCATCCGTGGCAATATTTTTTGGTAGTTTCCAATCATTCATTGATCTCGAGCAATTATATCTGTATATGTGCGTGTGATGTGTGTCAGATGATGCTTCGATAATTTGGTAACAGTCAAGGCTAACGGTCATCATCAGCCATATTCAGCGCACTGTCTTTCGACATTCGTCTGATACCCGTAAACCTGGCAATTTCCACTCTCCAGCGTATATCCCGTCTGCTTGGCGTCGCGATTCTTACCATGGTTTCCATTCTGTGATATTCTTTGTCCATCCAACAGGGGGTAACAATGAAATGCATCAAATTTAATGAATCAAAATATTGTAGAATGTGGACATCCTCTGAAAATAAATCACTACTTTAATTATTTTCTAATTTCTCAATTTTTAAGAAGATGCGAGAGTTTCAAATTTATCTTTCCATTTTTGGTAGGAACATATTTGATAGCTTTGACTATAAGACGAAGTTGGTTCGAAGGTAGATTTTTATACTTTTTATTCCAGCATATTTGAAACAAAATGAACTTTTTACACTGCTTAAACCATTGAAGAGCCCCTGAAATGGCTTCATGAAAGTCTCCAAATCGACATATTAGCATCCCAGAAATATATTAATTATTGAGAAATGATAATTTTCATCACGCGATCTTAGTGAAAAAGTCGAGTCAACCCTGAGTGAAGTCAACTAATGCATCATAGCCATAAGCGTTGAACACAAATCAGTGACAATCGTCACAAATTTAGTCAAACAATCTTCAAACGGTGTCGATCGTGGTTTGACGGTCTGGTTATATGTTGGTCTAGGTTCAAGATACAATAATCTGATTGCTGCCGCGCGTGGCATCCTGCACGAGGGACCTGGGCCTCGAAATACTACTACTTAATCCCCAATAGGATAAAAGACTAACAGTTAACTGACGCCAGTGAGTGAAAAGAGAAAAAGACACAACCAACTCAGAAAAATCAGTCATATATATTGCAGTACTCAATCATCAAATACAACACCTCCCCGTACACGGGCCCAGACAGCAGACCCAAAAGGGTCCACAAGAATGAGCCCACCCAATTGCGGTCCACAAAAACACCAACGGCATATTCCCTACCTCGCACATGGGCCCAGGCAGCCCCCCCCAGGGCCCACGAATGGGCCCACGCAAGCGAGGGGAAACAAGGTCACGACCGCCCGCGCCGGTACCACGCACTGGTACCCACGAAAGCCTCACATTGGGACCCATATAAATACCAACAACAGCAAACATATGCCTCACAAGGGTCTAAACAGCAGCTCCAAATATGGGCCGGGCCCAAAATACATCTACCCAAGTGAAGAGAGACGAGGACACAACCCCCTCGCTGGGTCCAATACATACCGAGTCTGAAAACACCACTCTATGCCGCACATGGGCCCGGGTATCAGTTCCAAGGGGCCTAGCCGCTGCCTGGGCCCACGCACAAGACAAAAACGCTATCACCGGCACTTTTGCGTGCACATCCCAACATGCAACATACCCAACGGAACGACCTCATCCCCGCTCTCTCTCTATAACAATCCCATTTTGGTGAGCCCGGGACGCTGCCTGGGTCCACATAAAAAACAAAGACCCTGTCGCCGGTACATTCGCCAATCCCAACGTGCAACAGACCCAACGCGAAAAGCTCCACGCCTGTCTCTATTCATCCTAAAAAACTAAGCACCTCCTATTTTTTTGACACATGACCTGTTATCGCCTGAGCCCACACACGGGAGGAAGCCGCCGTCTCCAGTGCCCCAGCGATCCGTACTAGTCACCCCAAGTTAGCCCCACCCCTGCTCTTCTCGCTTAAATGCATTCCTGGGTACTGATTTCATAACCCTCAGATATCCTGTACAGGATATAACCCGGCAGCAGTACAGATTATTTGACCCTGGGCCCATATCAACATCACCAGACTGTCAACCCCCTTGCTATCTTCACTTGAATAAACACGTTTTGCGCCCGGTCCAATATGGCAACCTGGTCGTGATTACATTCTTCGCCACACACGCAGTCATCAGTAACGTAATAGTAGGCCTCACATTTTTTTAGTTTTCGATTCTAAATGAATCTTTGAGGAACAGTTCTGGTGCCAGTGGCTTCAGAAATGCGCCCTTCAACAATACTATGATGCATCTGTATGTTAATAGCTGATTTCTGCATTGAAATAACACGAGTGGGCATCAGGGCACGTGGGTTTGGTTACAAATCGGTTCATTAGCTGACGTAATCAATTCATTTGAATATTGCACTCTATTTTTGTTAGTAGGATAGTTCCCCCAAACTGTCACAACCTCAAAACTTCAAAACCACTTTTCTCGGCGAGGGACTGGGTAGCATTGTTTTTTCATGAAATTGGTACCGATCGATAGCTGAAAGTCTGTCATATCCATCCACCAACAAATCTAGACGCTATTTCATGAGCTCTTCAAAATATTGGAACTGTGCAAATTAAACACATGGATCGTCAACTTTTAGTAATAGGCTATAAAGGCCACTCAGCGATTAGCGATGTAATGTATTTACCACGGTTATATCTCAGTACATTTCGCAGTATATCTTGAGGCTTGAGAGTTGCCTGATTTTGTCCGAAACTGTTTGTATTTATCCTAGGTATCGGTTCCAATTAACAGTTCTAGAGATGGCCGTTTTTGAGGGACAATTGGAATTTATGCAATCAGAGGAAGACTTTCTGTTTGTTTATGCCTTTTAGAAATTTATTATTCAAAATATACCGCCCTCCATTCACCGGACGACGGTCGCTGTATATTAATTCTGCCTTGAGAAATTTTACAGTCACTTTCGAAGGAGAATGAAACCCTGAGATTTCTTTATGGAATATGAAGCAGCATTATATGGTAGACATATGGCTGATATTAGGTAAAGATGTTTTCATGTTGCTCTTTCATCACACATTAATTAATCGTATTAAACAATTCGGGGTTTTATTCCCTTTAAATGGAAGGTTCACTACCGCTGCAAAACTGCTTAGACAAAACAGATTTGCCAGTGGTGAATAACATATGTATAGAGGAGAACAGTGGAACACAACAAGATAGGTAGACTGGGATATGGAAGGAGGACGAGGTTGGTGATTTGCAGATTTGCAACCATTGTATGCGAGAAAATCAGCGGGCAGACCGAGATCCAGACTGCCAGATGGCGAGATGTTATTAGATAGAGAAGGGTACGGGTGCAGAAGCCTGCAGAAGAGACAAACCTGAGGCGAAGAGAAGAGGCTCTCGCCCAGCAGTGAGACAACCCAGGATGATGACATCTAGCGTAAGCAGAGAGGCAGAAAAAGGCAATTCCCCTTCCAATGATGGTCCTGATAAGATGTTTTATCAGTACATTCGTACTGTATCTGTGTATGGGGTAAATGTCTACACTTGTCGGTATATTTCTCCCTCTTTGCCCCTTCCCCACACTCTCGAACCCATAGTAAGTTAGAAACGCTATTGAATGATGATGATGATGATGATTACCGTTCGTATGTAACCATGGCGTGCGCGTTTAAACAGCTAGGAGGAAATACATGGGTTCAAGTACTGCATTTATGACGTTCGGTCAAAGTTCATGAGACTTCTATCTAGATACAACTCTAACGATGACGACAGAAATGAATAATATAGGGCCTATAACCTACTGAACCAAACAACCGTTTATATCTTAGCACGTATCTTCGAATTAGGATTGATAGTTTATCCAGTCATGTGGACAGGAGAAATATTCAGGCTATTTTTAAATGTTCGAAATTAGTTCAAGTTAGTCACCGGTATATAAAAATAGAATACATGTTCTATTTCTGTTGCCGACAGACAATGTCGATTTCCATTCTTATGTAGCTAGTTTTTGAGAGGAGCTCAAAAATCATTTTGCATCTATACTTACCCATTTAAAAAAATACATGTTTACAGCAGCAATACCCCTTCCAAATTTCCCATCTTCCAAATTCATTATATAAATACAAAAATATACCCCTGACACCACGTTTTCAACTGATTGGTCATCCGGTTTACCAGTCAAACATTAACATTTTCACAAAACTAGTAGAAAATAATGTTGACAACAATTTGGGGGAATATTTTTCGGGAAAATCTGCATATTTTGTCAATTTTGCGGCTTTTTAAACTTAAATTTGAGAAATTTTATATCTGTGAAATCTGCAATTTTGTTCTTCAATTTGGGGTAAAAATATTCTTTTTTATTCATAATTATTATTCATGGGTTATATAGAAACGACACATTCAGCACAAATGTATCGTGCGCCTGGTGGGCAGATATTCGTAGTTGCACCGGTCATCAATCACACCAATCGCTCCAACCTCGATCCCTCTAACACTCGATCGTTTCAACCTCGATTGCTCTCACCTCGATCCGATCGCTGCAACTTCGATCGCTCTATCCTTCGATCGCTCCAACCTCGATCGCTCCAACACTCGATCGCTCCATCCTCGATCGTTCCAACTTCGATCGCTCCAACACTCGATCGCTCCAAAAATCGATCGCTCCAAGCTCGATACCTCCAGCAGTCGATACCTCCAACCTCGATACTTCCACTACCCGACAGGTCTACTACCCGACACCTCCACTACCCGATACCTCCACTGCCCGATACTGCCACTACCCGATACCTCCAAGCTAGATACCTCCAGCACTCGATACCTCCAACCTCGATACTTCCAACCTCGATACCTCCACTACCCGATACCTCTACTACCCGACACCTCCACTACTCGAAACCTCTACTACCCTATACTTCCACTACCCGATACCTCCACTACCCGATACCTCCAAGTTCGATACCTTCAGCAGTCGATACCTCCAACCTCGATACTTCCAACGTCGATACCTCCACTACCCGACACCTCCACTACCCGATACCACCACTACCCGACATCTCGACTGCCCGATACCTCGACTACCTGACACCTTCACGAATTGCAGATACAACAGGAAACATGTCCATCCTTTAAAACCCTATACCTTCCGGACATATGAGGGAATTGAAGATCATTATTTTAAATGTTTTTTAACTCAGCAATGGAATGTTTTTGCAAATAGGAACCTATATATCATTGGTATGGAAACAAGATTTGGGTTCCAACAAAAATAAAATTTTGTCGAAACGGACT
>JAODUJ010278822.1:0-10144 GCA_027564615.1 Psolus chitonoides
GACTAAGCCAGAAATTGCAAAACCATCAACAACTGCAGAACAGCTTTTTGACGAGCCAGGCTTGGGATTGAACCCGGGACTCTGTGGTGAAAGTGCTCACTCTTACCACTACACCATGCTACCAACTAATGGAATAGGAAGTGGTCCCCTTGGCCGAAAAAGTTGAGTAACACTGATCCAGACTACCCTACCCCCCTACTGTAGGTCACATTGCTATGTCAACCCATACCGTAGGCTAAACACTGCATGCTCCTGCTGCTCACTTTACTTCTTTGTTACTCTTTTGTTCTAAGTGCTTCACAGCCACACAAACAGGAAAACAGCAGGACATGATCTGTAAGCCCCTGGATTTTGAACATTGTACATCTGGGGGAAGGATTTTTTTATTAAACTGCAGGTCAATCCACATGGCAGGCTACACACTCCATGCCACTGCCACTCATTTCAATCTTTTGCTAATAATGTGTTGTCCTTCATAATTGCATCACAAGTCCGGGTGAAACATTGTTGCGGGTAATACATGGTCTGCAGGCCACAGGTGGGCCCCCAGTCTCACAATATGAGCTCACCTGTGGGGGATGGTCAGCCATCTTCCATTATTAATACAGCAACAAAAAGTATCACCACTGTTGAATCTGGAGGTTTACCCTTTCATGAACAAAAATGAACCTGAGAAAAAGAGAGATGGTAAAGTGCATGTTAGTACAGTAGGATTCTGTGGGTTCAGGAAGCCAAACTATAGCTCATCAAGGAACTCTGAAGCTATATGTGACCACGGATGAATGCTGATGTTAGCCTTCTCTAGCGTGAAGAGTGTAACGAGGCAGGCATGTTACTATTACAAACCCATCCTGCTCCCGGGACTGTTATTTAACATCCCCATCTGACGGACATGAGTTAAACTCACAACCTTAGCCACTTTCCTAAATGCTGAGAGAGGTGGTAGCAACCTGTCTGAATCTCACTGCACAACAACCTAAATTCCCCCAAAGTTAATTGAAGGGAATACACATATGCCAGCATGACTGCATAGATTCTTTTCGACTTCGTCAGCAAGTAACCATGAGAACGTCTGGTCTATTTGTGTACAAACAACAGCTATAGTGCTGTAGAATTTCCAGATTGTGGTGGCCGTGGGGTGCAGTGGTTTGAGTGAGTGCTTGCATGGTAGAGGCCCGAGATTCGATTCCCACTTGTGCCATACTTGCTCATCAAAAGCTGTATTGCAGTTGTTAGTTGTCTTGCAGTTTTTTTTGGTTTAGTTGGTGTGGGAAGCAATTGACTTTGGGTGATTAGGTTAGAACGAGAAGAAAGCTTCAGAATTGAAATTGTAAACATGTAAGTCTTTAACCGATGGCTGACATTAAGCAGGGGGGAATTTGCGCGACAATGGCCCAGAGGAGGCCTAAGTCAGACCTTTTGGTTCGCAACAGCCAGGCAGCGTCACGCCACAGTACCCCAGTATCATCATGCTCAAAATTTGCAGCACCTACTGGCAGTTTCGAGCTATGCATAGCCAAGAGAAGAGGTAGGGTCACATGTGACTCAGTCGACCCAGTCATGGTCTAAAGGGTTATACTATGCACACTTTGGACAATCGCCTGCCAAAACATCTCTGCAAAGCGCATGACGTCTTTAATCCATGGCTGACATCAAGCAGGGGGGAAGTTGCGCGACAATGGCCGAGAGGAGGCTTAAGTCCGTCCCTTTTGTTCGCAGCAGCCTGGGGTCGTCGCCGCAATGCCCCTGCATCCCGATGGTCGAAATCTATTTGAGGCATCTACTGGCAGTTTCGAGCTATGCGTGGTCAGGGGGAGAGGTCACATGCGATCCAGACATGGTCTAAAGAGTTATAATGTAATTGCAAATTTCCACATGTTCTCTACACGTTAAATACAATATATAGGCCCTACTATTGATATCAACTGTGACCCACTGACATAACACCTTGAATATTAGAATGAATTGTATTCCAATTTCATTGTGAAAGTTGAGCTTAAAAAACAACAGGAAACAAAATAAATTTTGTAAAAGTAATGAAGTGACATCATCACTGACTGAAGAGACTTTTCCTGATTTCGTAGTAAAATGAATGAACTTTACACTTTATCTCTGCATTGGAACATCGTGATAAGTTTATCTAACACGCTTAGGTACGCTGTAATTATGGACCAAATTAAAAATACACCAGTGTGATGTAATATAACTAACATAATAAATAAATTGGTAAACACTTGGAACAAAAACCACAAAGATGTTTATTACCTAAACACTGGTGGCTTGAACAACTAGTGTTTAGGTTATGCTGCAATTGTAGATCAAATTGAATAATACACTGTGGTGTGATATAATCCAGCTAACAGAATGCATGAATTGGTAAACACTTGGGGTAAACATTACAACAAGTGTTTATTACCTAAAACACTGGTAGCATAAACATTAGAGTTTATTAGACATGTTTGGTATTCTGTAACTATAGGCCCAAAAAAGGTACCGTAGTGTGATGTTATCTAACTAACAGAGTACATGAATTGGTAAACACTTAGGTACACACTACAAAAATATGTTCATTATTCAAACATGTGGCATCAATACTAGAGTTTATCAGACATGTTTAGGTATGATTTAACTGTAGACCAAATTAAAAAATACACCAATGGGCCTATGATTTATTCCAAGTACAACAAATTACACAAATTGACCAATAAACACTTAGGAATTTAGGAAAACACTACAAAAGGATTTTTAATCACCTGTACATTCAATTCTATAGTGTATACTCGTCCACACAAGAAACATAGAAATGTTGTGACTTCTCCTGTATATGACCACTTAATGACATCTGTGGACCTCGGATGACAGTTAACCTCCACCAAAATCAATAGGGATTATGAATACACCATGGCATTCCTACATCAAATTGTGTCTCCTAAAGTTATAGTGTATGTAAGGTTTTCAGAGTTTGACCTCTGTTGACCTATAATGACTTCCAACCTCCACAGACGTGATCGGAACACTGTGTATACACTTTTGTGAAGAGTATACATACCTGAGTATGAGCTCAATTGTTAGTGTTTACGAGGTTTACATTATTTGACCCATGTTGTCCTCAGATGGCATTTGACTCACACCCAAAATAATAAAGGAGCATGTACTCATTATGGGTATTCTACCTTACCAAGTATGAGAATGACCCAATCTTGTATCATTTATGTATCATGTTTATAAGTTGTGTATCACACGTGTACACCTGCAGGCATTCACACACACCCACCAGTAGCGTAACTACTATGGGCTCGGACCGTGCGGAGCCGAGGGCCCCCAGCACAAAAGGGGCCCCCAGACCCCAGCTGCAGAGCAAAAAACAAAACATATATATTGATATTTTGGCCTCTAGGAGGCCAAAAGAACACATTGATTTTGATGCATTTTAACATAGCACAAAATACATATTGATGCCTACATTAATGATTATAATAGGTCTCCTAAAATCAATGTAAATGGCCTTTAGAATGCCCACAACCTCTGAGCTCTAGGGGATTCGACTCCTGGACCCCCTCCAGGCATAGTGCCGGATTTAGGCATAAGCTAAACAAGCTACAGCTTATGGCTTTTTTTCTAATATTTCCCGGGGAGGTCCCGAACCCCCGCCGTAGATGCATCTTTGGTGATCTTATGTGTTAGCCCTTACGAATGATCCCCCTCCCTTGCTCTAAACCATAGTTCCGCCCCTGATTATAAAAATGCAAATCCGGTGTGCTTTGGGGGAACTTATTAGGTTGTGCCACTCGGACATTTTCGCTGTTTATAATCAAAAGAACAGATATCACAACTCAAACATTTTCGCGCTACGCGCGGCGCTTGCGCTGAATGTGGCCGTTTGGAATACAAAGATAATACACCGAACAAAAATCTCGTGCGCTTCGCGCACGCCAAGTTATCCCTCGTCGTAGTCTTCACATATAGGCCTACTTGTCTCGTCATAGGCTATTAATATATTTTCTGGGATCGTTTAAGTAAATTAAAAGGCATATATATTTTTTCGAGTTTTGTGAGACCTTTTGGGGTAATTTTGTAATAAGGGGCCTCCAAGCTTTATATAGCTTAGGGCCTCACCAAGTCTGAATACGGCCCTGCCCCCAGGTGGCCTTTGGCAGTCCCTGGACCCCCTACATAGGCCCTTTGAGCCAGGTGACCGGGGGCTCCCTGGTCCAACGTTACGCCACTGGTCCTCAGGACAGCAAATCAGCAATTCACTTGCAAGCAAATGTCCCCCTCCCTGCCTCCAACACTTTAGAAAGCAAATCGACGCCCTGCCGCGGATTTTTTTTCCTTACACGTCATGGCGAGAGTCTCCCCATGAATTTCCAAATTCGTTTCAAAATCAGGGTTAGTGTTCAGAAAAAAGGGTTAGGGATGAGACCCCATGGGGTATCGAGGGTGGTCTTTCATAATCAGGGGTTAAAACTGAGTAAAAAGATTCGGAACTTGGTTTTAATAAATCGCATCACATGATTGTATTCCAGCAATTTGATTGGTCGTATATTACCATGGCGTGTAGAAGAAAAAAATCGCCTGCAGGCTGATTTGACAGATTATGATCGCTGATTTGACAGATTATGATCGCAGATCTTTGCGCACAGATTGATCCTGGTATCTCGGTTTGGTCGCGAATAAAGCTACTGGCATGTTGTGAAATTCCGACGAAAGCCTACAGCCATTCGGCAACCCTGCACACAACTGAACTTATGTGTGAAAACGACAATCCAGATTTATCGTAAACCTCTCAGAATTTAAAATGACCTCCACGGAAATAAGACAAGGACTGGTCGATGGAAGGTCTTCTTCGAAGTGAGTATATTTCTTTTATATCATTGTTACGTCCTCGTTGATTTTCCCAGAGCAACGGTTTATAGATATATATTATATAGGCCTACACTTAGCCTACAGTCAGAGTCAGACTACGATTTGGTGCAAAACAATACATAAGGGAGGCACCTGTTAGTGTTATTATTTATATTAAAGTGAACTAGGAACAGTAGGCTAGGCCATAGACAGAGATAGACACAATGAAGCGTATCTTCATTTGGTCGGTATTCTCCAAACGATATTCTGCGTAATATTGTGCTCATACTTACGCAAGCTATGCCCACCCTATGCTGGTGACACTTTGTTTCTTCGCTTATTTGTTTTTTGTTTGAAGAGACTTGCTTATCTTGATAACTTGAGTGAAAATTGTGTGTTACATTTTCCTCGCTGTACGCAGCTAACGAATTCGGTGCGTAAAAAAACTTTCCACAATATAGTACGCGTGAGCCGATTTATGCGAATTGGTGTGCGCGCATAATGACTTTGAATTGTGTCTCCAGGATAACTCTGTTGTCAAGAATACATGCATTGTTGAAATAATGGCTGTGACTGCTTGTAACGAGGTTAGTCATTGGCCTACACATGATTAAACTAATTGGGCTACTTTAACCTTTACGGACAGCGTATGCAAGCTTTGTGGATACCACTTACGAAAGTGCGTACAGAGAGTTCGTAACTTTATTGGCATACGCAAATACTCACGCAAGTTTTTGAGATTCCTAATTTATTTGTATGACAGGCCAAATAATATTTAAACTGATTCTCGGTGGCCAAAGCCTAAAGGGAACCACCATGGTTGGGGATCGGGTGAAAAAAATTGAGTCCTACTCATATTAAATTACTGGAAATAACACAATTCAAAACATAGGTGGGCTAGCTAACCCATACTAGGCCTACCTGCAAGTCAATGAGCAGGGCGAATTTGGCAAAATCAGGCAAAATGAATGCAGTGCACTGACATAACCCGTATTTCTACCGATGAATAACACGCCCATGCATGAATAGAGGCTGCGATTTCTTTTCAATATGGCCCTTATGGGGGGGGGGTTGATATTTTACTAGAACACATTACGTGTTCGACCAGGGGGTACCGGGCAGCCGATATCCCCTGTTTGTGGGTCCAGTGACCTCAGAACATGAAACCCTTGTAAGCATAACATGTGCGTGCGTGGCGCCCCAAATTTGTCATCAGTTTCAGCCATATTTCTCATGAAATATCACTTTTCTGGCAAAAATCACAACATTTCTTATAGCTTTTTGGTCGTGCCCGGTTCAGTGGGGAATAGTTTGGGGGATGCGGCGGGGCCGAGAGTGTGTGACTGGGGGACGTGGGGTGTCCGTATCATTGCATAAAAAAGTTTGAAAGGAAACTATTTGGTTACTGATAGTGTAGTTTTTAGCGCAATGTTATTTAAAGTCAGAATAATACGGGGGCGTTTGTCGCCACCAAACACGCCGCCCGTCAGCCCCCTCCTTTCCCGTCATCCCCAAACTCTCCCGGTCACCCCCAAACTCCCCCGAACTATTATATAGCCTATTTCTGACATTATTTTAAATACAACACTCCAGTTAATCATTGCATGAAAAACAACACTAACCAGCATGAATAAATCAGTAACCAAATACCTTCCTTTCAAAGGTTCCACGGCACCCTATCACCTGATACCTCACAGCACCCTGCCCCCCTCCACCCGCCACACAATTTCATTTGTTGCTGTTAATGATGATATATTTTGCAAGTTCCTATTGATCATGTTTACCATCACTTTCAATAACCTCTAATCCTGCTATTGTTCTCATTCTATTCATATTGTGACATACAGCCCCAAGTGTGCTCATTATAGGTTCCGTCAGTGGAATTAGTGATCACTGAGGCATGTAGATATACAAGGCCAACACAATAGCTCCTGAGTTTCCGGAGTGCACCGGCGGGATGTTTTGGACAAAGTCCCTAACGTTTATCTCGCGCTAAGAGCCTAGTATTCGGACTAACAATAGGGTAATGCATTGATGGTAAACCTAGCTACTATTCACATATTCAATGATTCATTACGGGCTGTGGAAGGTTTATCATTTTCGCAAATATTCGGCGATGTTTGCGCACATTTCAATGAGCAAATCTTCAGTCAATTGTGAACACGCTCATTGTGAAATTTGTACAGTCAATTGTCAATTTGTACATGGATTCCCGCAAATTCTAAACGGCCGGAAGGGAAATTCCCTCCCAATTTTTTTTGGGGGGAGGGCGGGTTTCGGCTGCAGTACAGTCACTACAGTGTTAACTGCTGAGTTAAGAAGTTCAACATCAGGGATGGTCCCTACCAAAAATTTGAGATCCTTCTTTTTTTATTAGACTAAGGAGGGAAATCCCTCTGGAAATTTCTCAGCTAGCGCCACCCCTGCGTGGTCGGCCCTACTCGAATGGAACAGGCTATTCGTCAATTTTGCATTGAAAATTTATTTTGTCCTGCTTCCAAATTCTTCGTCAGCCACAATGGGCTCGCAGGCCGAGTTTGGCCCGCGGTCTGCCTATTATTACCCAGGGGTATAGTATCATGGTTACACCAAAAATTGCGAATTTCTCGTGTTTTTTTGCGAAAATATATGTAACCCTATCGCCAATCACAAAATAATTAACACTATTCGAAACTAGTTCATCCTCTTTAAAATGACGTAGGCCTATAACATGTCTGAATTGGATAAAAATTGAGGGAGTCACGATCAAATAAAAATAGACACTTTCCATAGCTAGCCTATCAATTTTCTTACCAGATTTGGCGCACCCCTCTCCAAATCGAACTTCTCACTTAAACGACACCATGTTTTTCCGTTTTATCCCAATGGGGACAAAACATCGGTAAGCTGCAACTTTTGAAACGAAATTTACAACATCCATCGATAGAAACGATCATATTGGTTAAACAAAAAATTCTGCTAGCTTGGGATAGGCTACAAACTTAGGCTGACAATTTGCGTTGCTATGTATGCGGCAGGTGCGCGGAATTTGGTAAATTCTCGATACTGTAGACTAGTGAGTGTACAAGTCGATCGATACATTGAAGTCGGTCACCGTGTACAAATCGTACATTGGAACTGCGTATAGGCGCGCATAGTTTGATTGTTTGTTTTGAACGCAAATAAACCTTTCGAGACAACGTCAGTGTTACCACCCCTTGAACAATTTCACTAGATCTTGAAAAATTCAGACCAATCTTGAAAACTTGAAGAAAAAAATGGAAAACAGTGAAATCTTGAAAAATTTGGCCCATCTTGAAATATTGAAAAAATCCTATTAATTTGGTCGGTAATTTGGCCAGTTGTGTCACAGAAAAGCTGGCAACCCCATATTTATCCCTACAATCCACCATCTATACTTGTAAATATACCTACCATACTGTACGTAAAAATATGTGTGCAGCACTGGAGTGATAAGCACCAGGTACTCACATTCCTTAAGTCATGAGACTGATGTGTAACATTGATCCTGGGAATTGATCCTAATAAGGCAATCTGATAAGTCAGGTGTGCAATGGATTATGGGAGAAATCAACTGGGGTCACAGGGATATACAACGGAGCACAACCAATTAACACACACAGTCAGCATTCCTGTTTCACTCCGGCTGCATGTGCGTTTCACTGTAGTAATGCTGTATTATACGCTGGAGCGTGAGACACACAGGGAGGCGTATGCACAGATGTCTGATCGTGAGTACGCTTGTGTCTTCTGGGATGGTTTGTTTATCCTTCGTAATTACCCAGAATTCTAAAAGCGTGATTGAATTTACGAACTTGTCTATTGACTAATTTACCATCATTAGGAAGCAATTTAAATGGTTTGTCATGTTACAAAAATTGTATTTTACTTACACCTCTAAATATTGCGAGTATACAGTAAGTATCGGCTCCTCAAGTTCCTTCATCAAATTCAAAACCAGGTAAATTTGGTTGGAATTTAATCAATTTATTTAAATATTGAAACAATATAAGGTTCTATCAATTGGGATTATACAACACAATTTTGGTGCTGTAACCGCAATGCTCTTGTTATGCTTCTTTTCAAAGATTAGGGTCTCATGTTGTGAAAATGGCTTTATTTTGTTGTTTCGTAGAGTGGCAAAGCCTCCCGGTGGTGAATCCAACATAACTCTGTTTGGAGGGCCTAACGCCGGTCCGATGCCGTCACGGCGCAGTAACGAGCCTGTATCCAACACGCGTTCAATCCATGAGAAACGCATGCCCAATCAACAAAAGGATAAAGGACCACCACAACCTATTAAACCATGTAAGTGTTATATGACATCAGACTGACTATGGTTTTTGGTCAACAGTGTAATTGGTCATATTAGGTGAGGTGATTTTGAGTAGTCCTTTCGAACTGGGATTGACCTCTCTTGTACAGTTGGACTTCTGACCTCATTCTTGTTTCAGGTGATTGGATGTCTGTAAATGTTTGTTTTGCTGTAGTTTGTATGTTGTCCGGTGAACTCTACAGTCCGCTTAGTCCCATTTACCTTGGAACGATGTCCAAAGGAAGTCTATGATGATGTCGAGCCAATTAGCCATGGCCATGTAGTGGCGATGTAGATGCTTACCTAAAAAATTTGGGTAAAAAAGTATAACATAATGGCCCTGGGTCGAAGGGGAGGTGGTGTCACCCTACCTTAATTTAAGGTTTTTTTTAAACAAATTAAATGATTTAGATGCGACATAGTGCTAACTAACATTTACAATTTTTCATGTGAAAACCTCTTTAAAACATTGCAATTTTATGCCCAGCACCTGTTGATTTTGTTGTCTGAGGGGGGGGGGGGCAAATTCCCCTCATGTCCCCCTGTAGCGCTGCACAGATTATTCAGTGGGTGAACGATAAGGGACATAAACTTTCATTACTGGACATGTTTTGTCATCATTCTGTACTAGTGTAGCTGAAAAATACTCCCTCCACCCAGTGTTCAATTTAGTTTCAAACTTTTGTGTGGCAAATTTCAGATTTCTGGTGTCATATTGGCCAAAATCATTTCATACTATGGTTTTGTGTACAAAAAAGAGCTATTCATTTCTGAAGTTGTGTAACAATGTCAATTAATTTGTGCAGCATTCGCTCTGCTGCACCAGGTGGATCGCACGCTGTCTCCACCCTCACTCAATTTCAGGTTTCTCAATAGATTGTTGACAAAATGCATTGCTGTATACTACAACATCATCATCATCCTTTTTAACGTCTGAATTAATCCACATCAGTGGGTGAGACGGTTCATGGCAGCTCTCACAGA